>NW_018921420.1:627210-669381 GCF_002207925.1 Prunus avium
TCTCTCTCTCTCTCTCTCTCTCTCTCTCTCTCTCACCCAAAGCACACATCTCCTCCCTAGGTTTCTCTAAACAAGGATTTGCTTATCAGGCTTTTGGTTTTTGTCTCAAATGGTGAGGAAGGCTATTTCAATCGATTCTCATACTTGCAAATTGCAATACACTAGTTAATGAGTTTTGTCAAATTGGGTGGGTAATTATTTAGAATGGGTTATGGATAATTTGGTTTGATGGGGATTAGGTGTCTTGAGAGCTAGCTGGGCGGGTGGGTGCTATTGGGCTTGTGGTAGACGGTGGTTGCTAGGTGGCTGGTGGTGTTTGGGTGGTGGCTTGTTTGGTGCGGCTTGGGAAGGAAGTGATGAAGTTTTTAATGTTTTTTTAATATTCTAAAATAATTTTTTTAAATTGTTAACATCCATGCTGGATTTACACTTAAGATGAGTTACATAAGTCCTTATAAGTTATTTTACAAAAAGATTAACTTGTCTTTAAAATTTTAAAGATATAGTGGGTGAGAAAATATGACAAGATGATGAAAATAGCAGCACTCAATTAATTATTTGATTAAAATAATAATAATTTATGAATAAAGGGCACACTCTTAGAGTTTTGCCCTGGGCCTTCAATCACCCAGGGCCGGCCCTGCTCCCAACTTACGTGTAGTTTCTATCTATATACTGTTAGAGCTCAAGTTTCCTCGACATGAACTCAATTCAATTTGATTGGTTTTCAATGTAATCCATTTTAGACCAAGTTGGAGTCGTGACGATTCAGATTGAAGCTGTCGTCTAAGCTGTAACCCTAATATTTTTCAATGAATTCAACAATTCAAGTGGAAAAGAAGATTGAACAAATATATACATATCTAAAATCCCTCGACTCTCTCTCTCTCTCGTGCGTCTTCAAGTATGAGTGCAAGTTTTGCATGTAGGGCGGCGTGCACGCATGTTGGCAAATGAAGCCCACAAAGGGTCCCACTCACATGATTTCACGTGCATTCTACAAATATTAAAATAAAAGCTCACTACAATTCCATCTTTTTTGATTGTTTTGGTTGACACTTACACATGCAATGCCAAAGTGTCATCCTAGCTCACGCATTCTCCCACCTCGTCATCAGCTAATTGTCAAATATTATTTCCCAAATCTTCGACACGTCTCTTTTCTTGTTTTACTTGTCTTGTTTTTTTTCCCTTAAAAAATAAAAGAAAACCTGATTTATTCAAACCATGGTTAATTAATTAGGAGAATTATTTGTAAAAGAAGAAGAAGAAAATAGTACTTCTATATATACACTACTATATAAAATCAAATTGTTAGTGTAATGTTTTAGATTTCGAAAATATTCTCGATTTATCTAATTAGAAGAACTTTCCATATGATTCATTCTATCATCGAGTATATAATGTCATAAAATAAACTTAAAGGCGTGTAATCACCTACGTTTTGTTGTCAAATCTCTACCACCATCCTTTTTGCGGGTTCTTCATGTTTGGAATAAGTCGCAAAGACCCTTTAGGTTTTCTGTGTAGTTTTTACCTCTCCTTTGTGAGAGTTTTATTTGTTTTGTCATGGCTTGGTTTTTTCAAGCTTTATCTATTTTTGGTTGTTCTGAGTTTGCACTCTTAGTTGGGATGCCTATGTTATAGTTTCTTCGATCGTGCGTGATCATTAGTGGAGGAGCCCTTGTCTTAATTTTGATGTTAGATTGCTCTGTTATTGTAATGGCCTTTTGTGGCTAATGAATTTTTTGGTTGAATTATGAATGAAATTATAGAATTTCTCAAAAAGAAAAAAAAAAAATGCATGTAATCAATTGCAAACCACATGTATTTTGTAAATTTTAAAGCTTTTAGATCAAAATGTATTTTAAAGATTATAAATACAACAAAACATGGAAGTGTAAGTAATGTGATTTATATATCAACTTTTATAGGTAATAACCATTTGGTTTAGTGGCATCCGATCTCTAAACACGTAAAGATTTAAAATTTTATGTGTTAAGTGAAAAAGAAAAGGATTAAAAGTTTAAAATCCAAATGTCAAGCCCAATACTATTGAAGAAAAACTGGACATAGCCTTGTCTAGCCCAATATGTAAGGAGAAAGGTTAGCCTAGAAAGTTGACTGGTAATTCTAGGGCCATAGCTGATGAGCAGCAACCCAGACACTTTTCTCGGCCTGTGGGCTCCTAGGACCCCTACCCTACACTAGTTTTATAGGTAATTTCTTTTTAAGAAAAGTTGATATAGATCCAAATTTCGATGAGAAGTTGGTTTTAATCCTCGGAGTTAGTGACTTTGATACAAGTTCTTTGACTTTTGTGCCACATAGGATTGATTACATTCATTTTTAAATATTTAAATGATAATTATAGGAAAGAATTGTTTAGGACCATAATTAATTAACAAATTAAATGCTTATGACGATACTGATTTTGGTATATTAATTACGTTGCCTTTTTTTTTTTTCTTCTTTTAATTGCATCCATGATTTTGTATATTAATGTCTTATTTTTTTTTCTTATTTTAATTCTTTCTTGTTGTTTACAACCTCTTTATTAGGTATTGAAGAAAAAAAAAAGGGGGGGGTATATTGAAAATAACAAAATACCTATATGTCAAGTAGGTTATATATTATCTCATACTTTCCCCAATAATCATGTACAATCCTATATTTACCTAGTAATTTATGTACATAAACTCACATTTACCTAGTAATTAGGTACATATAATCTTATATTTACCTAGTAACCAGGTACATTAGAAAATTCTACCTATATATATACATACATATATTAATATTAAGCACATTAGCTCATAGTAGCCAATATATTAGGTACATAAAAACGTCATCAATAGTTCTCTTGTTTATATTATTTTTCACAAGTTTTTTATTTGTTACTATGCTTAAACCCCACAAATCAACTTGATAAGTATTAAGCATATTGTGTTTTCAATATTCGGGTATTTACCTGATGCATAGGTACATAATTTCATGTGGGTGCTTGCCTCATCGATTAGTATAATATGTGGGTCTTTACTTTTATTGATTAAATTGTATTTTATCCATATATTAGGTAAATATTCACAAGGAAAGAATTCAAATACAATGAAATAATGCATTAAATTTGGATTTTCAATGTGTTTCCTTATTTACATAAAAGGGTAAAATCGACACAACAAAAAAAGTAATAAAAGTCAAAAGACCTGCATCTAAAACCAAGGACTTAGCCTAATGACAACTAATCATTTTGGACTTAGATCTAAACCCCCCACACCCCCCTTTTTTTCCCTCCCTATTTCTACTAAACTCATGTGGCAAAGCTATTATTAAACCCATTATATGAAAGGAAGAAATGGTCATTTTGGTTGACAAAGATGATACTCCTGATAATATATATTCACGTTATGTATAAATTTTTGAAAAATATTTGTCTCTTTATATGTAAAGAATAATTTCTTCTTACATGTCAACTATAGTTTAACACGTGTACATAAATTTTTATATTTATATTTTAATAAGTAGTCATTCTAAATCTATACTAGCCCCTTGCCACACGCTCACGCGTGTGTCAATTGGTTTTCTTTTTTTAGTTTTTAGAATTAAGAAAATAAAAAATGGGTAGTTATTTTCCGTAAAAGTAGGATTTATTATCTGATTTTGTTTTTAA
Organism: Prunus avium; assembly: GCF_002207925.1. The sequence continues at coordinate 630,881 of NW_018921420.1, forward strand.
TTTTAATTTTTTTAATTGTGAATTTACCATATTATCTTCATTCAATTAAGAATTTCAATTCTTAATATTTAAATTAACCAAGGGCATTTTCTAGTATTTTGAATGTTTCACCATTCTCTGCCTTTTGCTTTATATATGTAGATGTATTCAACTTTTATTGAACGGATGAATGACTATTTACATGTAAGGAGCGAATCAGGACTCTAAATTTTTTGACATGAACCAAGGTTCTCAAAAATGGGGGGCCCATAAGAGCAATGACTATTTCGCAATGGGAGCATTTTTTATTACCATTTTAACCATAGGTGTACTCTCACCACCATTATCAATGCTTGACACGTGTTCATAGGTATAATCATGATTCCATAAATACAAAGCAAAAGTTAACTATGGTTATTTCTATGGACACGTGTCAAGCATTGAGGATGGTAATGAGGGTACACCTATAGTTAAAGTGGTGAGCAAAAATGCACCATTTGGCAATGGTGTAATTGATTCCTAATAAGAGGTGACAGCCCAACGGCAAGCAGTGGAGAAATAAAGACAAACAGAAGAAGAAGATTTCGTACACTTCCTTCCACTGCAATTTTGCATGAACCTCTACGGCTACTCTTTCTTTAGATAACCAATAATACCAAAAACAACGAAAGAAACAGAATATTCCCATCATCAATCTTAAAGATGCCAAATCTCATAACCACTACTGAACTCTTTCCTTCTCTTCATTCCCAGCTTGTATTCTGAACCTTCATCAACTTTACAAAAAAAGAAGCAGAAGAAAATACAGGATTAATGTTATGCAGAACTCTAAGCTATGGATGATCACTTTGATCATTTTACTGGTTGCAACAAAGATGGCAGTGGCTCAATCTCCCATTCCCACAACTCTAGAAGGCCCATTTGAGCCTGCAACTCGGCGTTTCGACCCATCACTCCGTAGAGGCAGCAATGACTTGCCTATGGACCATCCCAGGCTGAAGAAGAATGTGACTTTGAACTTCCCAGAACAGATAGCACTTGCAATATCTTCGCCTACTTCCATGTGGGTTTCTTGGGTTACTGGTACTTGTCTGTGCAAATTGAGATTCTGAGTGTTTTGTGTTGTTTTCTTGCTTTTTTTGTTTGGTTGAATGGAATTGATGAACTGGGTTGGCTTTTTTTTTGGGTCAGGGGATGCTCAGATTGGGAAAAATGTGACACCACTTGATCCTTCCAAGGTTGGGAGTGAGGTGCTCTATGGAAAAGAAAGTGGGAAGTATGAGAGTGTGAAGAAAGGGGTTTCAGTTGTTTATAGCCAATTGTACCCATTTGAAGGCCTCTTGAATTACACCTCTGGCATCATTCATCATGTGAGGATTGATGGTATGGAAACCTTTTGATTCTTATATAACTTTTTGATTGTGTTTTGTTTGTACAATTGAATTGCCAATACTATTTTGAAAATATTAAGTACCGAATGCGAAAAGAATCCCGGTTGATTATTTTGTAAGTTGGAGAGAAGAGAGAAATACAAATATTTTGGTGAAGCAAAATTTGTGCTTGATTGATAATGGTGTTGATGGTTGCTCAATTGGGGCCTTTTAGATGAAATTAGCTCTGTTTCATCATAGTGTTAAGTTGTTAACAGAGTGAAACTTGATATCATCTTCAGAGGATGGTCATTTAGTTACATAATGAGCACCTAGAAGAAGATAAGTGGAACAAAATATGAAGAGCTCTCTTCTTTGTTGTAGGTCTTAAACCAGGAACAAAATATTATTACAAATGTGGGGATAGCTCTATCCCTGCTATGAGTGAAGAGCATGCCTTTGAAACTTTACCAATGCCTGGCCAAAGTACATATCCTCATCGTATAGCGGTCGTTGGAGATTTGGGGCTCACAAGCAATACCAGTTCAACTATTGATCATTTAATCCAGAATGATCCTTCAATGATTTTAATGGTTGGAGACTTAACCTATGCAAATCAGTACCGTACAACTGGTGGGAAAGGAGCTTCGTGCTTTTCATGTGCATTCCCAGATGCCCCTATCAGAGAAACATATCAACCCCGCTGGGACGGGTGGGGAAGGTAAACTGTCTGAATTAGCATGGATCTAAATGCCTTTGCATCCTGTTTCACTGTTATGAATTTTGATATCTGAACCATTTGTGATTCTGCTTCTCTTGAATTCATTGAAATCCTATTAACACGGTTGAAATGGAAGCTCAGGTTCATGGAGCCTTTGACCTCGAGAGTTCCTATGATGGTTATTGAGGGCAACCATGAGATTGAGCCCCAAGTTTCCAGCATCACTTTCAAATCCTATTTGACAAGGTTCGCAGTGCCGTCAGAGGAATCTGGCTCTAAAAGTAACTTCTATTACTCTTTTGATGCTGGAGGAGTACATTTTATCATGTTGGGAGCATATGTTGACTACAATGCTACTGGTAATTGATGCCATAACCTTTCTAATTGATAAATTAACTGCTAATTACAAATGAGTTTTGAATGTTAGTTTGTGGTCCTGCAATGCTAAATTATCAAAATACGAAATGTAATACTTCCTTGGAATCTTTTGTTCTTAATTGTATGCAATGTCCTATCACTGCTCATTCCAGGTGCTCAGTATGCTTGGCTTAAAGACGATCTACATCGACTAAACCGGACAGTGACCCCATGGCTGGTAGCTGCATGGCATCCACCTTGGTATAATAGCTACTCTTCTCATTATCAGGAATTTGAATGCATGAGACAAGAAATGGAAGCCCTACTTTACCAATATGGTGTTGATATTGTTTTTTCTGGTCATGTAAGTTTAAGTGGATTCTATCTGTAGTCATTTGTTGTCGATATGCTTACTTATTTGGAAAATTTCTGTCTGTAGTTTAGCTCTGATGTATCTTCTGTGCTTCAAATACTTTCAGAAATTAGTATGTTATTTTCTATTGATGTCAAAGAACACGTACCTGTTGGCTCTTCCCCGAAATTGAAAAAACCTGAAAATTTTCTAATTGCATGTTAGGCCACAATATGCTTCTGTGGTAGCAATATATATTATGGGAGGCAGGTATATAAGTCAGTTGACATGTGATCTTTAGGAAAAAGATGAAAAAGAAAGAAAATCAAGTGTACATTTCCATCAATCTCAATTGTACTAATCTTCTCTGCCATGGAAGTTGGTTTATGAAGCATTCATAAGATTTTATTATTTCTTTAACTGGAATTCTTCCAGAATTAAACACATGATTTTTATTGGTAAATAAGTACATCTCATTCATTGTAACGAACTTATACTGTATGATTATGCCCCCAAAAAAGAAACACTTGTACTGTGATGCATGATCTAATTAAATTCGTTAAATAAATAAGTTCTACTACAACTCATATCTTTCATGACATCAATATTTGGTGATCTTTCATCCAAAAGCACCAAAGTTTGTTGCTCAATCAAAGTGCACAAAAAAAAAAAAAAAAAGCCTAGGTTGCAGGTTCTTACTCAATGCCCCAATAAATGGGAAATTTCTACATGCATCTGATTAATTATAATTATAGAGATTTGATTCCAATTTGGTGTGGCAGACATGAGATTCTTGACTAGGATCATCATTGTAGGCTAGATACAACAGTAGTAGGCAATTCAAAGAGGCCATAGAAATGAAACTGGAAAAATACCTTAGGTTCTTATTGTTGGAACAGATTTCTATTTTGATGCTGAATGAGTGCAATATGCTTCTTTTCAGGTCCATGCCTATGAACGGATGAATAGAGTATATAACTACACATTGGATCGATGTGGGCCTGTTTACATAACAGTTGGAGATGGTGGAAATATTGAGCAAGTTGATGTTGATTTTGCTGATGACCCTGGAAAGTGTCCTTCAGCTGGGGACAACACACCAGAGTTTGGAGGGGTTTGTCATTTGAACTTTTCTTCAGGGCCTGCTAAAGGCAATTTTTGTTGGAACAAACAGCCAGAGTGGAGTGCATTTAGAGAAAGCAGTTTTGGACATGGGATACTTGAGGTATAATCTCAGTTTCTAATATTCTGCATCGTTTTTTACTTGCCTAGTAAAACAAACTTATCTACACAATGTTTATTGATTAGTTTGGCCGTGATTAGCAAATGTAAATGTTTGTGTATTTGCTTCAGAGGTGCAAACCATGAAAGTAGAGAAGAGCTAAGCACGATCTTTCGTGATGTCTTCATTCTTTCTGAGCTAAACTTTTATAGAGATCTTCCATGACCCTTTTATATCTAAATGCAGGTTGTGAATTCTACATACGCTCTCTGGACTTGGCACAGAAATCAAGATACGTATAAGGAAGATAGCCATGGTGATCAAATATACATTGTGCGACAACCCGAATTGTGCTCCCCATCTGTAAAGGTGATTTCTTAGTTCAACACTAAAACTTTTTTACACCGCTGAAACTTGTCATTTTCAGTGTTGAATTGGGTTAGCAAAACATGTTCTGACTGTACAGAGTTGAAAAGTTTCACAATGGCTCAACTTAGGTGGTGGCTTGATCTTTAGCTATGTACAGAAAATTTTGTGTAATTTTTTTTTGTTTCCATGGCCATAAAAAGATTTTCAATAACTGACTTTCATTTTGATCAATTACTCCTACTTTCACACTCACTTTTTTTTTTTTAATCATCCTTCTCAAACTACCAGCCCTCAGTTGCTCCCTCAGTTGCTCCCTCTGTGCCCTCACTCTCTGCTGCATTGCACTCTCTGGTAAGCTCCTTTTTCCCTCTCGTCTTCACTATGATAAAAAGACATTCTTTAAATTCAAATTTTGATCTCCTAGGTGCTCTCTCTCTCCTTACCACTCTTGGGAATGTTTTCTCTCCTCTCCTCATCCAAGTAGTCTCTTTCGCTCTGCTAATTGGTATCTTATCTAGTTTTTGTCTGACAATTGGTATCTTATCTATTTATTTGTTGCCTAAACGGCTCATAGGTGTTTGATCTGACTATCGGCTTAATTTCTTGTATCTAATTTTCTTGTTGTTCACTGCTACAGAAGCTTCCAAAATGGATAGATTGCCTCAGTTGTTCTTTGTATAAGATCATTCAAATGGTGGTTAGATGAAGATTGCTTCAATTGCTTTTGTGCCATGGTGAATGTTAAGCATGGATTATAAGAATGATTAGCAAATGCAAATGTTTGTTTGTGCCATGATAAAGCTGTTTGTGGTTATGAAAGTGGGACTGTACAACTCTTCAAATTTGTTGGATAAATATGAATTTTAAGAGAAATTAAGCCCCAGATTGTTTAAAACAAAGGATTCCTTAGGCTTAAAGGATGGTCTTGGAATCAAGTCTTCACATTCCAAGTTAGCCTGTCTCCTAGGCATGAAGGATGGTATCCAAAATTAATATCAACCCTAATATATATATATATATCAGAAATTCTCTTATGCGGACATCCGGACGTTATTATCATGCGGACGCTGTGTATTTTGTACTACCCCTCTCTGTTTTCTTGCCTGTTTACAATAGGATCCGCACGATAATAACGTGCGGACATCCGGATAAGAGAATAACTGATATATATATGCGCAGAATTGATTGAGGGAATGGAAAATGGTGTGAGATGCCATCTTGGGATCTATAACATGAATACTTATGTAGACAAGTTGCTGGAATTGGTAACAAAATATATATATGGTTTCTCTAGAAGAAAATATTGAGAGCCGAAGCCGATGTGGGGAATTAAAGGCTTTTTTTTATTGGGAGCTTCACTAATATACCCGAAATAGGGGCTGAAATTATATAAAAAACCCCACATGGAATGCACTTTAGAAACACACCCAAAACTCATTTACTACATAAGAAATTAGTGTTTAAGTTCTTATAAATTACATGATTGCCATTGATCAACTTAAAAAAGAAGCACAACACAAAAAACTTAAATAGCACCCAAAACAAGCCCAACCCAAACAATTCATTACAAACAAAACGTCTTGAAAACCATAGCTTCATTAACGTGTCATGTTATTTAATGACTGTAATGTTCCACACCTTTACTGTCATGTTGATTAATTGTTGTAATGTTCCAGTCTAGGGTAATAACACTGCTCTGTCATGTTGATTAATGGCTGTAATGTTCCAGTCTAGGGTAATAACACTGCTAGTTTCCTATGACATCATATTTCTAATACAGGTTTACCCCTGTAATGTTCCAGTCTAGGGTAATAACACTGCTAGTTTCCTATGATATCCTATTTCTAATGCATGTTTACCCCTGTAATGTTCCAGTATAGGGTAATAACATTGTTAGTTTACTGTCATGTTGATTAATGGCTGTAATGTTCCAATATAGGGTAATAACACTGCTAGTTTACTGTCATGTTGATTAATGGTTGTAATGTTCCAGTTTAGGGTAATAACACTACTAGTTTCATATGAAATCCTATTTCTAATGCATGTCTACACTGTAATGTTCCAGTCTAGGGTAATAACACTGCTACTTTCCTATGACATTCTATTTTATTTCTAATGCATATCTACCCTTGTAATGTTCTAGTCTAGGGTAATAACACTGCTATTTCCTATGACATCCTATTTCTAATGCATGTCTACCCCTGTATGTTCCAGTCTAGGGTAATAACACTGCTAGTTTAATGCCCTGTTGATTAATGCTTGTCATGTTGCTATTTCTTCTAATACATGTCCACCAATGAATGAAGAAAGAACAAACCAACTCAAAACAAGCCGAGCCCAGATTGTTAATACTATTATGTCATAGAAGTACATTGTTAATACTCTATCATAGAAGTACATTGTTAATACTCTGTCATAGAAGTACATTGTTAAACAAAAATGAGATTCATAACTGAAATAGTAACAAAAGATAAATCGATTATCAAAGCTTAAAATACATTTCGAAAATCAACCAAAATCCGAAGAGAAACACATAATTGAAGTAAAAGATCAAAAATCTCAAGTCCAAACCAAATGACGACGACGACGACGACGATGACGATGACGATGATGACGACAACGACAACGACGACGTGGCGAAAGAGGAGTAGAGCTCGAAGATGAGAAGTAGAGCTAAGAGCATTTGATCGAGGTTTGTTCGAGGTCTTGAACAATTCGGAAAAAAATAAAATCAATAGAAGCACGATCTTAGAACAAGAAATTGAAGGTGAAATATTGAAAATTGTAGATTAAAGATGAAGAATATAGTTAGACCTGAGACTGAGCTTCAATGGAAGCTCCTCTTGCTCCAACACCAGAGAAATCATCAGCGAGAAAGGAGAAAATAAATCAGATTTGGTATTTTGGCAAATCTAGGTAGATTTGGTTTTATGGCAGATCTGGGCAGATCTGATTTTCCTCTCTCAAATCCATAGTACAAGGATAATATAGGTATTTAACACACACAAATAGACTAAAAAACAGCTATTAAATTTTAAAAAAAATTGACAGCTGTAGATTTTTGGGTGTGTTTATAGTTTTTAAATGATATAGGGTTTCTTTATAATACTATGTCTAAGATTGGGTATATAACTAAATTTCTATTTTTTATTTTGATTAAAAAAATAAATAAATAAAGAAAGTTTAATGAAAAAGAAAACTACATGGTGTCGATTGAAAAATTGGAATTGCAAGCTTTTGCATTTGTATTCCCCATACTTTTAAAATATATTAATATTTAAAAGTGTATAGCCGTGCGGCTATACTCTCTAAATATATACGAATATTTTAACCGTATAGCCGAGCGGCTATACTCTCTAAATATATTCGAATAATTTAAACGTACAGCCGCGTGGCTATACGTTCTAAATATATACGAATATTTTAACCGTATAGCCGTGCGGCTATACGCTTTAAATATATACGAATATTTTAACCGTATAGCCGATCGGCTATACTCTCTAAATATATTCGAATATTTTAACAGTATAGCCGCCCGGCTATACGGTCTGAATGTATAAGAATATTTTAAACGCATAGCCACGCGGCTATACTCTCTAAATATATTCGAATAATTTAAGAGTATAGCCGGTCGGCTATACTTTCTAAATGTATAAAACTATTTTAACAGTATAGCCGTTCGGCTATACTCTCTAAATATATACGAAAATTTTAACAGTATAGCCGCGCGGCTATACCGTACAAAATGGTTTTCTTTTTTGTAATTAAGTAATATCTTGGCCTTTTTTAATTACTTTAATTAGTAATTATGTTTTAATTATTATTTATTTAATGAATTATTAGTATTTAATTATTTTATGGACTTTGTTTTTTATTTATTTCTATACAAAATTAGTTTGTTTAGTTTAATATTTTCAATTAAGTAATATCTTGCTTTATTTAATTTTATTAATTATTCTTTATTTAATGAATAATTAGTATTTAAGTATTTTAATTAATTTCACAAATTATTTAATAAATGCAAATTAATTATATTTACTTATCTTAAATAATTTTGTAGACTTTGAAATTATTTTGAATTTTTGAATATATTTTAAAAATAGTTTGAATTATTAGAAAATTATTTGGGTATTCAAAAAATAAAAATTATTTATTTTTTGAATACTTTTCTAATTCAGTTGGGATTAGTCTTGGTCTGTTGCCCTCTAATTTTTATTTATTTATTTATTTATAGAAGAATCAACCCCACTTTACCATCACTAGAGATTCTGAGATTTTCCCTCAGACAAATAAGAAAAATGTTAGCCCAAAAGTATACAGCCCAAATTGCTTCGTCTTCTTCGTACCATCACCATTTTGCTGGCAATAATAAACCTCATGATTATTGGTTTCCAAATCTTGATTAGCAGGCATTTATTTATTTATTAATTAATTAATTTAAGAAAGCCGAAGAACATGGAAAGCATCATTCACACTGTCCAAAAGAAAACGTTTACAGAAATTGGACCTCCCACATGCCTCCTAGATCTCCACGCAAATAAAACCCACGTGTCCTTTTCTTCTTCATAAATAAACCTTCCTCCTTCTCAGGAGCTGAACATTGACTCATTCTCTCTCTCACTCAATTTCAACTGGAATTCAATGTCGTCGAACAATATGCAGTACAAGAATCTGGGCCGCTCGGGGCTCAGGGTGAGCCAGCTCTCGTACGGAGCATGGGTCAGCTTCGGCAACCAGCTCGACGTCAAGGAGGCCAAGTCTCTCCTCCAGACCTGCCGAGACCACGGCGTCAACTTCTTCGACAACGCCGAGGTCTACGCCAACGGCCGCGCCGAGGAGATCATGGGCCAGGCCATCCGCGAGCTCGGATGGAAGCGCTCCGACGTCGTCGTTTCCACCAAGATCTTCTGGGGTGGGCCCGGCCCCAACGACAAGGGCCTCTCCAGAAAGCACGTCGTCGAAGGCACCAAGGCGTCGTTGAAGAGGCTGGATATGGATTATGTGGATCTTATCTATTGCCACAGGCCGGATGTCACTACGCCGATTGAGGAGACGGTGAGGGCTATGAACTATGTGATTGATAAGGGTTGGGCTTTTTATTGGGGGACCAGTGAGTGGTCGGCTCAGCAGATCACTGAGGCTTGGGGGATCGCCGAGAGGTTGGATTTGGTGGGGCCCATTGTTGAGCAGCCTGAGTATAATTTGTTGTCCAGGCACAAGGTTAGTGGGTTTTTATTGTTTTTGATTTTTGGTTTGTGGTTGTGCCCAGATGGGGAATGTTTGGCTTTTTTATGAGGGTTTGTGGAATTTGCCAATTTGGGGTTTTCAGTGTGTACCCATTGATTAGATGTGAAGATTTATTCAATAATTCTGAAAAAAAACAAAATTGTTGGTTGGATTATGTATGTGATGTAGTTTATGGGTTTTGATTTGGTGGTGGAATTAGTGTTATAACTGTTACGTGAAAGGGGGTTGCTTTCATTTCAGTTTTAGGATGAGATGCAGTTGGTTGATCACTTGGTAGTGCGTTTTCTTAAATAATAAAAAAAGATAATTGATGTTTTTGATAGGAGGGAGTGGATATTTGATGATTGCATTTTAGACTTAGTGGCCGATGTTTACATAAGCAGATGCTAAGTATCCCTTGATTTAGTACCCAGTCATAATCACCAGAGAAGACTGGTAATGAGCAAGGTCACTCGCTCATGTACTATTAAGTTAAAAATTCACATATATAGAGGTTCTCTTAAATTTTAACTAATTTGAATATGCAGAAGTTCATATTTATATTGGTAACCCCATTTTTGCCAGTTGTCATTCATTGCTAACTTTCCTTCCGCCTTTCTTCCCTTCTTTGAAGCTGAAATCCCTGTACAGCAGGGACTGAAGCAACTCTCCCATAACCGTATATTCATTCAGTTATGCCACTAGAATGGCAGCATCCTTCAAACTTCATTTCTCATTTTCATAGCCGTGTTCTATATTATTGTTATTTCCTTGTCATGGGCCATGAAATTAAATCAGTAGCAACTTAGCAAGAGATGAGTATTCCTTGTAAATGATCTTTAATGATTTTCTGTTACCCTCTCCGTATTGAATGAATTTATTGGTTCTCGGAACCTAGAAAGCTCTTATCTTTAGTTCTAACCAACAATCAAGAAATTATGATTTCAATTGTTGTGCTATCTCTAGCTCAATGCTTTATCTTAAATTGTGTGGCATTTCTACTCATCCACGTCTGTTTCATTCATTACTAGATTACAGTTGACGTGCATGCCTGTTACTTGGGCTTATATTTGTTAGGATTTTTTTTCCTGTATGTGTAGTATACTCCAATAACTGCATGCCTTTATATTTACTGATGATATCTGTCCCTTTTATGGAGAAGGGAAAGCAGCAATGGACGGATTTTGTCCTCTCTCTCTCTCTCTCTCTCTCTCTCTCTCTCATACTGATGATTCCTTCAACTATTACATGGGTGCAGGTTGAGTCTGAGTACCTCCCACTGTACACCAACTACGGTCTTGGTCTTACCACTTGGAGCCCGCTTGCTTCTGGTGTGCTCACTGGAAAATATAACAAGGGAAATATACCACCTGATAGCCGATTTGCATTGGACAATTACAAAGTAAGATTTCAATTAATCACTATGATAGCTCTGTTCCTAAGTACATGCATTGTTGAATTGTCTAAATTGATGACCCCAAACTGCTGTAGTCTGTATTTTGTGTCTCTTCAAAATCAATAGAGGAGTATTATTGAGATCAATCTTTTAGTTTCATTTTTTTATATCGTATTATCATAAATTATTTTTCTGGTGTCAAAGTTGTATATACTGTTATACTTTTTTCTTCTTTATGGGTAGGACATTAAACTTTTGACTTATGCCTTGCAGAATCTTGCTAGTCGATCACTGGTTGATGATGTGCTGAGAAAGGTTAATGGTCTGAAGCCAATTGCAGATGAATTAGGTGTACCATTAGCTCAACTTGCAATTGCATGGTGTGCTGCTAATCCTAACGTCACATCAGTTATTACTGGTGCTACAAAGGAGTCCCAGGTTTGTTTTCAAAATATCACATCTCTGAGAGATAATATTAAGGCTGTGATTCTTTGCTACTATGCATGTGCTTGGTCTGCTTGTGTTTGGCTATTATTCAACTGTATGAAAATTTTCATCTCCGTCTGTGTCATGCCTCCAAAGGGGTCTGAACGTTATTTTTCATCCTAATAATGGTGTTCAATGAATGTTATTCCTGTTTTTGTGAGATGTGGTGGGCATTACTATTGTTCCTTTAGTTTGTCTGTGCTCTTCAAGAAATGATTTATTGATCTTTGATTGGTCCTATCAGTTTTTCTGGAATTTTATAGGTAGGATTCAAATTTTAAATATTAATAGTTTAAATTAAAGTATTGGCACTTTGTTTACTTCTTATGTTTTAAGTTTATTGCAGTTATTCCCGCCTGCCATATATTCCTGATTTGGTATTTATGATTTTCATGTCGTGTTATGTGAATAGATGCCTACCAAGTGAATACAATTTCTGCAAGCCATGGGCCTACTGCCATACTCTTATTCAGTAGGTCATTTTTCATATGGAGGGTAAAATGTTGGTTAAAATGTGCCAGTTCCAGTAATTTGTTGTGTACAACATTCTTAAAATAGTGGTCATTTGCGAAGTGTGATGCCGTCAACGTAGGCTCCCCAGATCTTTAAATCCACAAAACATCTAACAATCTGAAATGGGTGAACAAGCGTGAAGCATTCCATTGTGAAGGGAGAACTCTGTTTGTTGGAAATGATGATACTGTAGAAGCAAATAGAGTTTTTATGTTCTCCCATTCCCACTAAAAAGGTGGGCAATAGCAATGTCATCTGTTTATAGTGACCAAAAGCTGTTATCGTCTATGCAGATTCAAGAGAACATGAAAGCTGTAGATGTAATCCCTCTATTAACTCCCGCTGTGATGGAGAAGATTGAGGCTGTTGTTCAAAGCAAGCCAAAGCGTCCAGAGTCATATAGGTAAACACACGGTATATTTATGGGCTCCATGTATTTCTGCACATTACACAGCAGACTATGATCTTCAAACAGACAGAAATTTAAACTCATGCCTTTGAATTGTGGTCGGTTAGATTGTCTGATATTCTTTCATGTCAATGCTCAGACTATTCCCTGGATGTAATTTGTATGGTGTTTTAGCAATGAACTTGTCTGTTTTCCAAAAACAAAAAATTAAAAAAATTTGAGATTTAAAGAGTGAGGAAGTCGTGAATCGTGATGTTCTGAGCACTATCTGATGTATTGTGGAATTGGGCTTAAAGAGATTTTAAGATTGTGATAAATTGCTTGTATTTATTGTTTTTGGATTTCTATATCAGCTGAAGTTAGAGTTCATCTGACTGAGCCATTTTGAATTTTTATCAACATTTGGACATTTGGTATCCAATTGCATGGTTCAGCAAAAGAGATGGGGTGTGCTGTGAATAGGTTGAGTTGTACGAAAGGCATGCTTTCCAAGTTGATAGGTACTAACACTTCAAAGGACTCTAAAACAAAGGGGGGGGAGTAATATTGACCTCTTCCAAAATCGTCTGTTTTTTTAATTTATTTTTTGTCCGAACCAAACTAGTCTTCATAACCAGAAACACCATCCTCAAGAATAGTCCAACTGCACTCTGTTTGAGTCTTGGCATTGATCTTAAACTCTCTGGAGTTTTCTTTCTCGGCATCAATCTTAAACTCTCCGGAGATGTCTTACACGGGAAGGTACAACCTGGACTCCGAAGTTATCATCCTTGGATTTGCAATAAGCAGTGAGGTCTTGCACCTCCCAAAAGCAACCGGCCATATCTTCTTCCACCAAGCCTACTTTGCACCTCCGACCAAGCAAAAAATGGGATAGGATTAAACAAGAGAAATAGAGCCCTTACAAATGCTCTAATTTATGACCTAAAACCCTGCTAATAGCTCTTATTTTAGACACAAGGAGTTAGTTTCTTTTTTTTTAGGTGAGACCCAAGGGTATCCACTGCCGACAGTAGTGACTAATCCCTTTCGCCGCGGGAGCTCTCCCAATGGAGGTAAACGGCTGGCCACAAAATGCGCTCCATTCCCATGGGAGGGGATCGAACCCCCAATCTCATGGTTAAGGAATGAGGTGAGCTACCATCACACCTCATCTCATGGTTAAGGAGTTAGTTTCTTTAATTACAAATAAAGTGCCAAAACTCACGAATCCAAAAGGGCTCAATCTCAAGCCCTCCAATGGCAGCGGCCACCAGAACGAAAAAACAACAAAAAACAAAAAATTAATCTTTCGAACCATACTCATTACTCAAAACTCAAATAGTCATATATAACAAAAGTGTCATTCAACTTAAAAGGAAACAGTTATTAGCACTTCAAAATAGTCATCTTGTGTCTTTCTTATTTTTGACTAAGGAGTGCATATTAACTATTTTAATGTGTTAATAACAGTTCCCAACTTAAATACAAACAAAAAATATACAAAATTCAAATAATCCAAAATTATTTATTTAAATGTGATAATGCATGGTCAACAAGGTCTAACTCATTGGAAAAAGACTTTAACTTGTAAACTAGTGGTCTCATATTCGAACTCCATAACACCTTGTGAAACCCACCTCTATTTATAGTTTAAACTATCATTTGTATTTAAAAAAAAAATTATGACGATGCATGAGGTTCATTTTAATAGCCTGTCCGAGGCCTAAAAGCCTCACACTTCGGTCCATGAATTTCAGTTTAACTCACATTCTATTTTTGTGTATATATCTGTTTATCAACTTTATTTTGTGTATTAAAATGGCTTTGCCGTGAGATCTTTTAATCAAAAGAAAGAATGAAATAAAAAAAGACAAAAAGAGAAAGAAAAAAAGAAAAAGAAGAGAGATTCATAAATTAGTTTAGCAGTTAGGCCTATTCCTTTCCCTCCATTCCCTGTATTGATGCCGCGTAATCCTTTGTATTGTTTGTCGTTTCAACTCCGACCCTTATGCAACGTTCTCTCTCTCTCTCTCTCAAAACCAACAAAACCCCAACGCAAATCCATTTTTATCTTTTTTGTTTCTTTCTGATTTGACCCAAAATGTTGAAATACCGGTGCACCAGCCTTTAAGCTTCGATTTTCAAAGCTTGATCAGCGCATTTTTACAACCATAAAGGTACCCATTTTGCTATTTCTTTTCTTTTCCATGTTTATGTTCATTTTCTTTTTGCATGTTCATGTTTGAGCTTTCATTCTCATGTTCTCTTAAATACTTGATGACAAGATGTTTGTCAAAAGTACAAAGCATAACCATGGAAATTTGGGTTGGTTTTCTTAATTGTTTGGTTAGGTGGAAAGGAAAGCAATATTGGGTTGGTTTGGTTATTGCAAATGCTTTCTTCATTGAGAATCAACTCTATGAAAATCTTTGCACCTTTCTTTTTTGGGGGCTATCTTTCATTATGGATTGAGGAACCTGGTAATGGTTAATTTTCCACAAATGCATGATCTTGTTGGTTTTGGATGTTCTTGAATGGTAACTTCCATAAAGACAGGAAGTATGGAGACGACCCATCGAAGACTTCGTACACAGTTTAGTAATTTGGCATTCTATGTCAAGCTCACTATGGCTTTCGTTACAAAAGAAGAATTTTTTGAAGATATATGATGGAGGCAAGAGAGTGTTTATAGGTGCATCATGGGATGAGTTTTTACATAGAACAATTTTTTTCTGTTTAGTATTATGTACTTCAATTTGGAGAAGCAGATTTTGAACTACTTGTCATCAAGGATCTAAAGCTTGAAAGCCAAAGAATGCTCATATGTGAAGCCTCATGTGAAGTAAACTCCTTTTGAGACCATGACTAGTGAGGCTCCTGGTACTTCTGGTCAACAGTTCTGCAAAGATACAATAAATCATGATCGAAGTAACAAAAGTGCTGCAGATGACAATGAAAATAATATTTGTGCACAGACTGGTGAGGAATTTTCAGCGGAGTTTCTGCAGGATCGTATTTCACAAAGAAGATTAGCCCCAGTAGTGACTGGCGTTGATCAGCGCCAGTCGAAAAGAGTAGGTTTTAATTTAAATAAAAACCATAAGCTTGTTTATGAGGATCTCGCTGGTGGTGTTGGGCTAAGGAGAACAGATTCTGACTGCAGTTCAGAATTCTCAGATTTTAGTCCAGCGGCTGCTACAGGCTTTGTGGCTGACATAGAGAAAAATCTTTATCCTAATAACATAAGCAGATACCACTGGGAATATGGTGCTATTGGGCAAGTATCAGGTAAGTTTTCGGATGAAGTTAATCGTGATCGTGTTATTGGAAAACCAACTACTACACCTCTTTATGTACTGGAATCCCCTCAGTCATACCATCCTTATGGCCAAGTATTTTCTGAAGGTTCTTTCTCTTTCAAAATGAAATTTCTCTGCAGCTTTGGGGGAAGAATATTACCAAGGCCAAATGATGGGAAGCTCAGATATGTGGGTGGAGATACACGGATTTTATCTATTCGCAAAAACACCAATTTGGAGGAACTAATGAAGAAGACTTTTGCAATTTGTAACCAACATCACACTATTAAGTACCAACTTCCTGGTGAGGATCTTGATGCACTTGTATCTGTGTGTTCGGATGAGGACCTTCATCATATGATAGAGGAATATCTTGAGCTAGAAAGAACTTCTCAAAGATTGCGGATCTTTCTTGTTCCTTTAAATGAAAATGAGAGCCCAAGTTCTGTGGAAGCAAGGGTAACGCATCCAATTGGTGCTGACTCCCAATTTGTTTTTGCTGTTAATGGCATGCTAGACCCAAGTCCTCGGAAAAGCTCCAGCGGGCAAAGTTTGGCTAGTCAGACTAGCCAGTTTGGAAATACCTCAGATTATAGTCCAACTTTTCGTAGAGAATCTCCTACTGCCACATATTTAGAGACCAAAGATTATAGTCCCTGTTCCTCAAATGTGTTGGGAACATTAACTAAACCTGCTCCTCAGCTCCTAGCTACTCTTCAGATCCCAAAGAAGTCTTTTAATCACTCCCCTCCCATATCTCCTGTTCTACTTCAACATAGAGATCCCAAGAGTTCTAATGTGCAGTTTTATTTGGATAGACCGTATTGTGATGGTAACGGAGGCATTGCTCCCTCTGTTATGGAAAAACTTTCATGTGACAATACCTATTATCTGGATGCTGTGGGCTATAATGAAAATCTTCATCATGGGCCTCCAGTGTTGAATTACCATCATCATAACAAATACTTGGCTGAAACTTCCCGGACAAGAAAGTCCCAGAATGTGCACTCCCACAATCGTAGCTTTAGTGAGAATTCTGTGCCTTCTCCAAAGTATGGTCAAGGTGGTATGAACTCCGAGAGACTTGTGCCTCTGGAAAAGGCCCTACATTCTGAAAAGTCTGTTTCTCATCCTACAGAGGGATTATTTTCAGGGTCTGATGATAGAGATGCTTCTCATCACAGAATAATGCATGCAGTACTTTCTGACTCTCAGTTGCAGGAACATGTTCAGAGGTCCTCAGAAGGAGAAGTTATCTCAGTGTCCTCATTGAAATGCAGAAGAGCAAAATCACCTTCACTTAAGATGCAAAGATCCTCGCAAGAATGGCCTGTGCAACAGGAAGACATGGTTGATGGGAAACATGAAATGGTTGAATATAGTAATCAATTCACAATCAGGAAAGTTGACCAATGTAAGGAGGAACAGGGTCTGGGGATGTTGAACTGGACAGACAGGAATGACACTTGTGCTGATAAAAACTGGAACAACTTTGAAGGAAGTGTTGATGATACATCAAATGATACTGTCATGAAATTTAAGAAGGTTCAAAATGTGAACTGCCTGAGCAGTGTTTCCTTATCTTCAGATGATTCACAATACCCTGGAGGTGGGGTTTCTGGTTTACCAATTTCTGAAAATGAAGGTTCTAAAGATACTATGGGTCGCCAAGGCTACGAATTTGACACAACTTCTCAGTTTTCTCTTAGGAGCCAAAGTTGTACAAGGGATCAGCAGTGTGCTACAACTGAGAGAATAAGTGGTCAACCAGGGATCAGCAGGGTTGCCACTCAGGAGTTCTTAGATGTAAGTATTTTTTCCTTTGCAGATTTTTAAAAAATATTTTCTAAAAATTCTTAATAAGTTCTACCTATTTCAGAAATTGGCTACAAGTGCTGCTTCAGACGGAGAATATTCTCCCCATGACAAGGACCCTGTGAATTATCCTGAGTATGTGGTCGAAAACGTAGGTCTTAGCAGACAGTCTTCTGAGGTAACCAAGTGTGACGATGCTATCTCTGTCCAGTCACAGCGCTTGGATAATCATCATGACAACAAGGCGACGGAATCCGTGGTTATTGTTGAAGACTTAACTAATAGTACACCACCTGGTATCCCCTCCTCTAAAGTGGCCTATCATGTCTCACATATAGAAGATGAGGACAGTGATGAATGTTCGTCTCCTAGAGAAACAGACAAAGGAAGTACAGCTCCAGAATCTGATGACAAGGTAAACATACTCCTTATTAAATTTAAGCTAAGATTTTTATGGTAACGTGTCTGGTGGTAAACTTAAGCTCCTATCCTCTATTTTATAGGGTGTGACAGCTGATGGCAATCATAGGCATGAAACTATTAGCGATGTTGCAATAGCTGAAATGGAAGCGGGCATCTATGGTTTGCAGGTTGAGAACTACTATCTTGATGGATTTATGCGTGATCTGATATTAATTATCTCTTCTCAGCATATGATGGATGCTTAATTTGTTTGGCAGATCATAAAGAATGATGATCTCGAAGAACTGCAAGAGTTAGGATCTGGTACATATGGAACTGTCTATCATGGGAAGTGGAGAGGAACAGATGTTGCTATTAAGAGAATAAAAAAGAGCTGTTTCTCCGGCAGATCATCAGAGCAAGAGCGACTGGTGGGTCCCTGAACTCATTAGTGTTCAAACAGTGGAGTTTCTTAACTGTTTCAGTTCTGGTTGTGATGTTCATGTGTACTGTAAATTTTCTCATAACGTGCAAGCTTTGCACAACCAAAAAATGAGGAAAATATTAAATATTATGTGCTAAATTGATGTTATAGCTTCCCATTCCTTGAAGTATATATAAATGGTTTGGGGTTAAATGTAGATCCAACAGTTTAAGATACTATTGCAATGAAAATGAAAAATTCACTTGTTTTGGCAGACTAAAGACTTCTGGAGGGAGGCAAAGATTCTGTCCACCCTTCACCATCCAAATGTTGTAGCATTTTATGGGGTGGTGCCTGATGGGCCTGGGGCAACATTGGCAACTGTAGCTGAATTTATGGTGAATGGATCACTGAGACATGTCCTAATAAGGAAGGATAGGTTAGTTGATCCATTTTTCTTTTGTTCAATATATCCTCTAACTTGAAATAGATTTATGTAGTCTGTCGATTCTTTCTGCAGAGTGCTTGATCGTCGAAAGAGGCTCATAATCTTAATGGACGCAGCTTTTGGCATGGAGTATTTGCATTTGAAAAATATTGTCCACTTTGATTTGAAGTGTGACAATTTGCTTGTTAATCTGAGGGATCCTGAACGTCCCGTATGCAAGGTAATTTGTGAAAAACAATATGTTGCATACCTTCCCCTCTTCCATATTTGTTTTGACAGTGGATTTAAACTTAATTACTAGTTTTGGTATATTTCTCAATGAGCTGTTAACAATTAGTTGTTTCAAAAAGTCCATTTTTTATTCACTAGTCAGGAATGCCTTTCTTATATAGGATGCATTATATAGTTCTCCTAGGGTGGTTATCTGCTTTGCAGGTTGGAGATTTTGGGTTGTCAAGAATCAAACGCAACACACTAGTATCTGGTGGCGTACGAGGAACCCTTCCGTGGATGGCACCAGAATTATTAAATGGAAGCAGTAACCAGGTCTCCGAGAAGGTTAGGAATTTAGAATATAAGCAAAGTGGAATCCGGAGCCAAGCATGCCTGATTCTTTAACCTGATCATTTTGGTGTTCCTTCTTTAATAGGTTGATGTTTACTCATTTGGTATTGTAATGTGGGAGATCCTGACTGGGGAGGAACCGTATGCTAACATGCACTGCGGTGCTATCATAGGTAAGTTATTCTAGCCTATTGCTTAAATGTTTGTCTCTTCTAAGTTCATTCTTAAGCCTCCTCAAGAGACTCCTTTCTGAAAAACTGATGTCCTTGGAAGGCAACTTATGAAGGAATAACTCTCTGCAGTTTCAATGTATGAGACTGCCAGTGGGAAAATGTAGTAATTAGGATTTGAGTTCGTTTGATTGTTTGGAGGTAGCCACTTCTTGAAATTTACTTCAACTACTCCAGTGAGAATATGAAGACCGTGCTCTAGTAACTCTTACCGTACATTTTCCCGTACAAAGAATGTATGCCTTCAGCATTTCCTACATAAATATCCATGCATCCCTTCTTATGACTGATTGAGGATAAGTAATTCAATCCTCAACTTTTTCTGGATTAACCATCTTGGGAAACAATTCAATGACTTATACTTTTAGACAGTTTTAAGAAATTACACTTCAAATCAGAAGAGTTTTGACCTTCATGTAAAACTAAGAAGAAACCTAAGCTTCTTCTTCATATTAAAAAGTGATGTCAAAGTTGAAGTATTGTGAAATGTTTTCGTTTTGAGGATAGCTATATATGTTACCAAACCATGCCTTAGTAAAACTAGATCTGTATCTAGCTCACATATCTGAAAATTTTAATTTTCCTAATAGAACCTTGTCTTTGCCTATGCCTTATTCCTTGCAACATGCCCTTCATTTCAAAAAGATTTGATTTATTATTTCTTTACCAGGATTTGTAGCCATAACATTGTCCTTTTTGGAGGTTTTTCTTACAAATTTTGACAAATTTTTGTTTTATCATCTTTTCATTGAAGGGGGAATTGTAAATAACACACTGAGGCCTCCTATTCCAAAGCGTTGTGATTCTGAGTGGAAAAAATTAATGGAACAGTGCTGGTCACCGGATCCTGCTGATCGCCCGTCATTCACAGAGATTACACATAGGCTGCGTGACATGTCAACGGCACTCCAGAAAAAGCGCCCTAATCTTGCAAGTAGATGAAACTTAAAATCCTCATGTAAGTCAGACTCACTAACATAGAAGTAGTTTCAACACTTAGTATAATTAATATTCCTGTAAATTTTGATCTTCATAGACTGAATGCATGAATGAAATCTATAAATTTTTCCATTGGTTGCAATCATTACATATGGCTCCAGGCAGCCCGGACCCTTTGAATATCCCTCTCCTAAGTCTTAACACTGCCCGGTCTTCTATTAAGTGGTCATTCCCACCCCAGAAAACCCAATAACATCCCTAATATATATCTCTGAACCTTGAATTAGTTAACTTGGGCATCAAGATACCTGGTTTTAGGGCCTTACACTATAGTGCAAAATTCCTGTACTGACCAATATGAATCAACAGAAATGATTTTAGTCGATTGGCTCACGGCATGCCTTTCGTGACCAAGAAAAAATCATACACCTGCCCACACACACACGCACAAAGCTGAGAGATCTGTTAAACTTTCTCTGTCAGAGTTGGGGCTCCATGGGTGTTAACCAAACCACTGAACGTAAAAATTTATACTTAAGGAAAGACACATGCAGAAAAACAGGCATGGATTCTTTTGTGCAATTTGTAAACTTCAAATATGATGAAAAAGAAGCTTTTTGAATTTGAAAAATCATTTTATCAACAATATTTAATGACAAGCGGATATTTATGTTAATCATGATGATATGATAATTATCGAACCAGAATCGTCTCACTTTTTTTTTTTTCCTTCAAACAACAATAGAAACAATATGTTTAATCTGTTCTCAAATTTTTCCCTACGAATTTATCTCGGTGCAGTCACTTTTGTTGAAAAAGCTGTTACAGTTGCAATGGGTTTCTTTACAACGATGAATTATTTCTTTTATACTTGCATATGTAGTTGTTGGGATGACTTTTGCAATGAAGAACCGAAGAACTAGTCTTCAAATTTCGTAGTTTATTAATATCCTTGACATGTGAATGGGAGGTTTGAGATCTTTCTTTCGTTCGATCTAATATATTAAGTAAACTTCGCAATCGATTTCCAACCTCCATTCTCCTGGTCTTTGTCCTGCATATCATGTGTAAGCATTGTGAAAAATAAATAAATAAATAAATAAATAAATATTTTAATACAAGTGATAGTCTAAACTACAAAGGGAGGGGGTTTCTCACACACACACTACCAAGATGTCATGGGGTTCGAACTTGAGACCATTGGTTTGCAAGTCTAGGGACGGACCAAGGATTTCAAATTGGGATGGGCTAAATTTACCTTACGCACATAGCTATTAAACTTGACAGTACTAAGTGAAATTCATTGATAACAAAAGACTACACCTAAGCATGATGACATAATGAATTTTACCCCTCAAAACGCACAGTTCTTTTATATTTTCTACATGCAAGGGTATGTGAAGTGAAGGGGGGTTGTTTTTTTACCAAAAAAGAAAATAAGAGGGGTTGTTTTCGACTAAAAAATAAAAGAAGCAGGGGTTTTTCTGTTTGGCCTTTGGGCCCTTTTGTACCAAAAAGAAAAAGAGAGAAAAAAAGGTGAAGGGGGATTATGAGAGTTTAGTGCAGGGCTACTTATTGGGT
The DNA here is from genome assembly GCF_002207925.1 of Prunus avium. Next base: position 652,965 of record NW_018921420.1, read on the forward strand.
GGGATGGGTGTATCAGTTTAGGCTTAAAAAGACAAAGTCACCTGGGCTATAGCACATGTTAGTCAAAGAGTAGGTCCGTCCCAAGTCAAGGTCCTTTTTGTTTGGACTAGATCCTGTTAGCAAAAAATAGATAGAGGAAGAAGATGGGGTAAAGAAAAAACACGGAGGTTGGGAACTCAGCTCCCAGAAAACACTTCAATATCTTGATAGCCTTGACTATTTGATGGTCATAATTATACGGTGTGACATGTGCTGAGAGATATTAAAATGTGAGTATTCAACCCAAAATTAATTCACAATGGATGAAGAGGCCTAAGATTTTTTTAAAGCCTAATACCGTATTAAAATGTGAGCATTTAATCCAAAATTAATTGACAATAAGTAAAAAGACTCGAGATATTTTAAAATATTCATAGTCTCAACACCCTAAAAAATAGATAGATATACTTTGACCTTTGTTTTTCTTGGCCCTAGCAGAATAATTGTGATTGCGAAAGTGTGTTCTAGCTTCAAATCCAAGAATACTTCACCACCGCCATTGTCTATCTATCCGTCCAATTGTCCCTATCCTATCTATGGCGATATCATCTTCTTGAAAAACTTGTGCACCAATGGAAAAGAAAATATACTAACATGAAAGATTAGTGGCTAGTCTAATGTCTAAGCATTATAAAAGCAAAGGCATTACTCGACAGCATTGCTTTGGTTATCCTGTCCCCCCCAAAAGTTTAGATAACGTTGCTAAAGGCACCATTGTAGTGTGTGCTTTTATAGGCATAGTGTGGGATTAGCAATTGTCCTGATAGTACACAACAACTAGGTCTATAGTTTTATGAAAATAAGCAATAGTATATTATTGATAAACAAACAAAAATATAAAGCAATTATGCGCCGAATATGGGTAAAACTTCTCCGGTGATCAAACACAACAATATGTTGAATTGATATAGAGAGAATCATGCACAACTCAAACAATGACTAAATCCCCAATTCAACAACTAGAAGCACATGTACTCATACTTATAATACATATTCGCCGTGGAACGGCAAATCTATATTGAAAACCAAAAGCTAAAAATAAATAAAAATCCTAAATAGAAAACAAAGCACAACAAACTCCTAAAAAGTTTTTGAAAATTATTAGACTAAAAGAAAACTAAGAAACAGGACTACCAGTCTATATTTTAATTACACAACTTGCATGTCACACGGTGCATACTCTTTTGTGCGTGTCTTTCTCCACACATAATGTGAAAGTACTTACATGAGGATACAAACAGACATAAAGTATACGTGGGTGAGAGAAATCAACACAAAGTTCTATATACATTTTTCGTGATTATATTTTACTGCAACTTATTAAAAAGCTACTATATGCCGCCACAGATATTGGGTCAATTAGCTAATTAGCTTACTATAATACGTCTTGTTTATTTCTTTAAGCAATCAATTGATCCAAAAGTTAAGACTTGGGCGCGCTTACATTCTCAATTTCAATCATCTAAGTAAGCTACTTGCCAAAGAAAGACTACCAACAACCAACCTTCTGCTTCTGATCCTTGACCCTTCTCTTCTTTTGCGGTTGTAGAAGCTTTGACTTATTGTTCCATAATTGTCAGCTTGATGTTTGGCCACTGATCAGCGTTTGGATTGTGCTAGCTAGCTGCTTACGCTGGTCATTCTTTGTTTGGTCAGGCTCAATTTGTCTGTTGAGGAGTAAAACCTTGCACCAAGAATATATAAAAACTTGGGCTACTTATATTCATTGTCAATTAATTTTCGATTGGATGCTCTAATTCATTCGGACTTTAGAAACCCTGTTTATTTGATGGGTTATTAATTAGGGAAAGCTAGATGATTAGTGCTAACACAATTTCACGACACTAAATATGTCGATATTTCTTCATATGTCAAACATGTATGTAGTTTTATTAAAAAGTTTCAATGATATTTTATATACCAATTGTCGACTCGTTACGAATCTATCGCATTCAAAAAAGTACTCCATTTTAAGCCATTTGTTTTCCAACATTGGGTGGTGTGTGGGGTTATATGCTTTCCAAGTCAAATGGTTTATTGGGTATATTTTTTGAAGTGCCCCATCCCCAGCTTAAGTCAACCCCACTTCTATTAGACTTTCGATTGATCAGCCCATTGAACATGCAAAAAGAAAATGGCAAACATAATCGTTACCACAAGACTCATTGTCTCAATTCCATTTCAAGTGTCAACTTAGTCAAATCTTGCTGTCCCTTTTCCTCCTCTTTTGGTGGATCCAAACTTTGTTTTTTTCTGATGAAAATAATGAACATATTATGTTTACATTATTATAACATAACGTAGCAAAGTGACTTTCTTTTTTCTGAAAGAAAATGCTTGTTACAACTTTTTAGATATTTTTCGAAGGTAAGCTTGGCTAATTATCAGTAAAATAAGCATAATCATGAACTAAAATATGATTAAATGATAATCAATATTAAGAGCCAGGGAAAAGGAGCCATGGAAACCCCCACTGGTGATTGTGCTGGCGGACGTAATGAATGATGCATCATATATAAATATTGGTCATCTATAGCCAACTCAGCCATTTCAATCAATGCAATGGCGAAGTGCCAGAAGCATATATAATATATACAATGCAATCTCTCAAAACTTCCCTTATGAATTATATATATATATATATATATATATATATATGGCATCTTCATTATTTGTTTCCTGTTGTGATATATAATATTTGTTTGCCTTGGTGTTTAAAAGTATTGGGCATCTCTACTTGGTGCCAATTGAATTTTAGTTAAATACTCACATTCTAGTATATGCTATTCATGCTCTGATATATTAGTATTACCCGAGTGTTCTTGAAACACAATTAATGGCATACCTTAAAACAGAATTCGTATAATGTGTCTTTTATTTTGTTTTTTTGAACTTAGGATTTTGGATGCATAGATAAATTCTCTTAATCACTTGAGCTACAAGCCCTTTGCAAAACTTATTGTGTAACATCATTAACTGAAAATTCCCAAAAAGTACAATTAGCTATGAGAAAATAAACATGCTTCTTTTGGGTGACACTTTGGCATCACACTTTCTTATATCAGGGAATCTTTTATCTGCAAGGGCCATATATGATCACAACATTTCTATTTTCAACTTCCTTCTTTTTTACCAAACAAGCGATAGTATTTTATTAGACCAATTGAAATAGTATTTTATTAGACCAATTGAAAAAGTGCATATATAGCCATCTCAATTAGTAATACAACAAGCTTCCCTAGTGACCAGAGTCAGCTCTAGAGCTGAAACGATCTGGAGAAAATAAATCACAAAGAACTTGTCTAAAAATCCCTATCTACCGTCTAAGTTGTCCTAGATCAAGTCAGTTACATCAAGGACAAAAAGTGACCTCTAACTGGCATTACTTTGCTAGAGAAACTAGACCACCCAACAAATACATAAATTTTGTTGGGAATTACAAGAGAAAACCAGACAATTCATAGAGTTTCTGGACTTTAATTACAAAGTAAACCAAATCTAAGAAACCAAACAATGCCAACTAAAGGAGCAGCAACACTTTGCTTTGCAAATGATGCACAACCAGAGCCATTCAAATCCATAATAGAGACAACAAGATCTGCCAAGAGGAGAGGAGCATCGACGGGGAATAAACCCCTAGATCTGAAGCTTCTCGACCGGCTGAGACACGGTTTGCTGTGAAAATCTATAGGATCAGAAACAGCCACAACTAAGTCTACAAAAAAGAAAAACCAAAACACAAAAAACCAAAATGAGCAAGAGGAAAGGAGGGGCAAGGATTGAGGGAGGAAGGGAGGGGGATGGGAAGTCACTGACCCCAAAAGAGCAGCGGCTCCTAGAGTTTCTTTGCTTGCCGCTCGCTCGAGTGAATATTTGGTACTTAAATGTGTTTGGATGAGGAAATTTAATAAATGACGAAAATTAATATTCTAGAATTTGTAAAGTTTCGTGTTTGACTAACAGATTTAAACACGTAATTTAACGCTTATTTGTAAAGTTATCTTTTTTTAAAACTCAATCTCTCTTGGAATTTTAGAAATGACGACTATTTAGATAGAATTTAAAGTTGGAATTTATGACCTTCAAATTCCATGTTTTTTCTCACACGGAATTTATAAATTGCTTTGTTTTGTTATCCAAACACGGGAATTGGTTTGTGTCAATTTAGAAATTCTGAATTTTATCAAAATTGCAAGTTTATTTCTCTTATCCAAACGCATTGTAACAAGTATTAGTAACTTATTCATAACTTCCTTCTTAGTTGATTAATTAGCAGATATACAAGCGCGTTATAGGAAACAAAATACATAGGCAAATAAAAGTTGCACTATTGATGCTTTCTGTTGGTTGGCTCAATTTCTCTGTTAAATTTAGGAGTAAATTAGCAAGTTGATTCTATAATACTAAAACAATTAATAAAATTAAAAATTAAATATAAAAGAAAAAGGAAATGGTGTGGGGGAGAGAGAGCTTCACCGTGGAATTGAGTTTGGGAGGGTCGTGAGAGGAGTTGTGTATGGGAGGCGTCATCAGTGGTGGAGCCGGGAATTGAGGTTAGAGGGGGTCATCTTGCAAAATATAGAAATAAAGGGAATGAGAGCATAAACACTACAAGTTCTCGTAGAGCTTCTTGAAAATCATTATCAGACTCCTGAACCAATAACCTAAAGTAAAAAAGAAATAAGCTTTAAATTACAACTTTGACACATCAAGTTACGATTGTTGTATATATAAAATCCGTGTATCATTTTTCAATATTCAATTCAATTCATATACACAACATTAAATTATTTACACAGAGAGAGAGAAAGAAAGAAAAGAATAGTAAAATTGCGAGAGAGAGAGAGAGAGAGAGTTGAGTAGGGGCTTGGGACCCCTCTGATCCCTACGTGGCTCCGCCACTGGGCGTCATGACGGGGTGTGTTGGTGGGGAAAGGGAATGAGAGAGAGAAGAGTAAAAAAATATTATTATTATTATTTTGTTTCTTTTTCTGAATTTTTTAAACGTTGAAATCAATGGACCCAACGGAAGTGGTACTTTGCAATATGTTGGACACTCATTTGAAATGTTTGAAAATTTTTATACAACTTAAACCTACCACCAAAAACATGTTCTATGTGGATTATACTAATCAAATAGCTAGTTGATTGCTTATAAACTTTAGCCAAGTGGCATGGCATGAGTAGGGTGATCGTGAAGATTCTTTTTATTATTGTTATTTTTTAATTAGTATATCAATTGATTTGTTGTACATGTTCTAGGATCTTCTATTTTGTTTTATGGTCGCATTGTTCTAGGAACTACATCTCAACAAATAATAAAGTGCTAAAATATGAATATGATTTGAATACTTTAAGTTTAGGTTTTGTTTTATTCTTCTCCATAAGAAGATATATAGGAGTTTACATGAGTGCTTTACAAGGAAATATATATAGTAATCAATTAAGGTAGTATATCTTAATTATATAATGATTTGTTAACTATATAAAATAGGAAAGTAAATCTCTTAATTAATCAAGAAAATAATCAAGGAAGTAAATCCCTTAATTAATCAAGAAAATAAATCTCTTGATTAATTAGGAGACTCACATCAACATAAAGTACTACGTACATAACCAATGTTCTTCTATCGCCACACCCCACAACAATTTTGATTCTCTCAAGGACAAAATGAAAACAGAAACGATGGGAAAAGAACAATCCATCCATTTGTGGAGCCAACGCTCTTCATTAATGTACTGTGAACTCTTAAGAATCTATGTTTAGCTGGTTATGGAAACAAAACAAAAACTCGATCGTGAATAGTCAACAAGGCTTGTGGGTCGAGAATACTGGTTTTTACTTGTATTTATATTCACCGACAATAGATTGAGCAATGCTAGGTATATCGCATTTACATACTATATTGTGTATCATCTCTCTGATAAAGGTGGAACTCATCAATACAATAGAGCCCATCTCTGTTAAAAATGTGGTATATAAATGTGAGATAACATTTCCGCAATAGATGAGCTTTCATGTGTTGGTTCAATTTTTTATGGTGCGTAGATTAAATCAAACTTATTTGACGTACACATAATTCATGTAGTGAAGAAATTTACTTTCATTCTTGGGTGACACTATTATAATCACATAAGTGCCTAAATAAGTATATAAATGCATGCTACGCGTACGCTTAATTTATGCTTGTTCCTTCAAATCTTGTTCACTAATAAATGTACCATGGAATCCATATGGAACCCTAGCGGGCAATCTCACCAACCCCACTTGCTTCATGCTTGAAGCTTTCAATATCACTAGCTCCGACCACTCATCAACCTCGTCCCTCACAAAACCCATTATAAATCCATCATCATCTTCTTCAACTTGGTTTCCCATGCTATCATTTTTCCTTTTTGGCACGTAAAAGGGTTCACCTCCAAACCGGCCGGTCCCATACAAATGCTTAGTCACCGAACCAGTTTCGAAATCCACCTTAGCAATGCCCGAACACTTGGGCCACGGCTCGGCTATAGCCATGTACACATACCTGCTCGTTCGCCCTACCACCTCTTTATTCACTTGCCCTACTTCCAAATTCAAACCCGGGACCAGGGCCCGGCGGGTTGATTCTTGAGTCCTCAAATTCATTCGCATTTCGGTCAATTCAGCCCGAATTGGGTTGTTTTCGTGCTCTTTAAACACCGAATCAGGCGGGTCCATGCACGACCCAATCACAACAATAATCGGGTCACCCACTTCCGAAGTTTCCTCCCATGCATTACACAAATGGAAACAAAAGCAATTGGGCACGTCAATCCACTGAATCCCCGATTCATCCACATTGTTTTTAGGCAAAATTCCAAACCGAGACGTCTTGTTCGGGTCGTAGATGACGGGCGACCCGCCTTTGATCATTTCAGATAACTTGAATACCACTTGCTGATCCGGGATCACCGCGTAGTTTTGGGTTATAGCAAAATCATGCACCATAGTTGGTTGGTCTAGCGTGATGTCCACGTCACGTGACTTTGTCCCGCCCGCGCCAAACTTGAAGTACTTGAGGTACGGTTTCTTCACCACGTCGTAGCTCAGCACGTGGAGCTCACCCGTTACGGGGTCCACCTTGGGATGAGCAATCATGGGCCGGTCCAGCCCACCGTGAAAATCAAACCGTCCAATTGTTTCAAGATCACCATCACCCTTGATTTTCACATTGTACGGAAGATCATCTTCGGACATGGCTAATAATCGTCCGTTAAAATAAACCAAGCCAGCATTAGCCACGCCATTCCCACGAGAGCCGTCAACCAAGCCGACTGCGGCTCGAGCCATGAACAAGCAGAGCCGAGCCAGTCCTGAGTGACCATGAAGCTCACCAATCGGCTTCGGGAATATAGACCGGCCCATCTTGGCTTCTTGCTCGAGCCGGCTCGTGCGGGTGTACCTACAGCTGTAGCTGGCTCGGTTAGCTGAGCCTAGAGTGAGCGCGTGGATCATACCGTCCCCATCAAACAAGTGGTGTCCGCCTGCCGGCTCAAACATTGGATTGGCGCCGTTTCGGACATAAACGCCACGTAGACAATCTGGGATTTGACCCACTACCTCTAAACCGTTCTGAACGGGACACTCCCGAACCGGTGCGAAATTACCGGATATTTGGACCGCCGGGTCAATGGTTTTGGGCAAACTCTGCTTCTTTTCTAGAGGCTCTATCAGTGAGGTTTCTATTGTGTTCAGGAGTGAGGCTGCTAATTTTTGAAGTGGGTTTAGGCGAGGTTGGTGAATATTGGGTTTGATAGGGTTCACTTGTGGTAACAATGGATTAGTGTTTGGAGGTGGCAAGGGTGGCCATAGAGGTTTTTGGGTTTTCTGGGGTAGGGTTTTCTTGGATGGGTTGATGAGGATTTTGCATGTGATCTGTGTTGTGGGTGAGCGAGTAATTTGAATGGGATTTTTGGGAAGTGTGGAAGAGGATGGTGGAGTGTTGGTGGTGGTGAAATGCAAAGAGGCATGCATAACTACAAATTTAGAGAGAGAGAGAGAGAGAGAGAGAGAGAGAGAGTGGTGTGATGAATAAGATGGGTAGAAGGGTGATTATATAGTAGAAGTGGAAAGTGTGTTAAGTGGGGTCTAGGTCACATTTCCAGCAAGTGACAAGTGGTATATATATATATATATATGGTTCTTGCTTGATCTCGATCGTTAAGAGTGTTGAAGATCATATGTCTGTAGTTTTTCTTCTCTGTTCAACCTTCAAAGATATATACAGAAAACAAAAATCTCAAATTTCAAAGAGAAACAAACCTAATTGGAGGGAAATTACACATGTGTAGTGTAGAAGATGCTTGTGGACACGTAAGTATCTTTTGCTTTCTCAGTCCAAGAAGGAGGTACTTATAATTGACACGTAGTAAATATATGAACTATACAAGGACACGTATCACTCCCAAACATATTTATGTGCCTGATTAATGGTAAGATGAGATTGATGAAACAAACACGATTGTTAGTTAATGACATGCCTGTTTAGAATGTAAAATTTGAAAGATAGGGAATCCATTTGATGTTTTAAGTTGGTCGAGTGGGTAGCTCAGTCGGTTGAGCTTTTTTATCTTTATTCATGTGGGCATAGATTCGTAACTCCCATCTAATATTTATGTAAATTCGACCCTTTAGAGCATTTCCAACGGGGAGTCTAGCCCAATCAAAAGGCTTTTCAGGCTCCCAAAAGCCATTACAGCGATGAAATCTAGCTCTGGCAAGACGTGGGGTCCATCAAGCCCGGGCAAGGCCCAAGGCAAGATAAGCTCGACCTACTGTCTGCAGACGCTGACGCCAACTTAATGTCACGTTATTGAATAAAAAAATTGAAAAAAAAAACCAAAAAATCAAAGTTCTTTATTTATAAATACATAGAAATTTTGTATTTATTAATCTCATACGTATAAATAAAAATAATCTCATGTGAATAAATAAAAAAGTGTTAGGGCAGATATTATTAACGTGAACAGTAACCACCCTTATTTTCCATTGTTCTTATTTGTCATGAAAAATGAATGTAAGTGCTCTTAAAGCTTAAATTTTACGTTAGCCCAAAATTTGATACTTCAAACCTAAAAAATTCACCGTATCAATAAATGAGATCAAAGATTAAGAAAATTAAATAGACTTGATATTCGTTTATAAAGTACTTTCATGGTTCTTCCAATTATTAGCTCATGTTATTAACAACTAGTCTAAATTTCTCCATCCAAATATATAAGAAACCTTATACTTAGATGTTTATCATTGGATTGGATCGGATCGCATGTGCATCATGCATATTAGCTCTAGCATTGAATTGAATTTTGGTTTTTTATTTAGAATTAGAACACACAAACCAAAAGAAAAAGAGATAAACAAATAAGGTGATCTAAGCATGAATTAGGAATGACATATGTATACAAGGACACGTGGGTGAGGAGCTCTTGACCACCTCATCGTCCGTTTGACCTCCATGCAAATGAATGCAAAGCAATGACCAGAAGCGTACGGTGACCCACGTGCACGGCATGACACCTTCCCTATCTATATATATATTGTCATTTCCAAGCCCTTGGTTTCTTCCTCAACCTTTTGCAGTCGATCGAGAGCTGAATTGCATGGCTGGTTAGAGTGTGAGTTTGTCGTTCTCCTATTTCAACGCGTGCCCAAAAGGACAGTCCTCTGTCTACGTGTCTTTTACAGGCATTTGAAACCCACGTGGAGTGACTAGAGTCAACCCATGACAAAGAAACTATGGTTTGCTTGGTTTCCCTTTATTTATTTATTATTATTTATAGTTACGAAACTTTTTTTTTAATAATGTTATAAGTAAATATTTGGTGGCTTAAAACAACTCGGATTGGATTATATCTAATCCTAGTGGGCCCCAAATGTAATAGGATTTTGAATTCCACGTATAGATGATGATGTCTATAAAGATGGATTGTACTAGGTCATGTAATAATATATTTCAGTTAATTCAATGCAGTAATTATTATCTGAGTCTCCGAGTGTAGGGGTTGATCAGAAAGCACCCAACTGAAGCATACTGCGGTTTTCTTCTTTGAATCACCACCTTCACCAGAAGGATATTTCTGAATAATCCTAACTGGTTCTGAAATCAATTTTTGTGGTTCAACGGTGGAGTCATCTGCGGCCGAACTTGCATCAAACATATAGAGTGATAGAGAGGTATAGCCGAGCCGCGCGGCTATACTATTTAAATATAAAAACGGTATAGCCAGGCGGCTACACCTTTTATTCAAAAAAATAGTTTGCATTTAAAAGGTATATATACTGTCGTATAGCCGCACGGCTATACTGTTTGGGAAAAAAACCCACGTATAGCCTCGCGGCTATACTATTTATAAATTAAAAGAAGACCCGTCTTGCGATTAGGAGGCCACGTGTGAAAACAAGTATAGCCGTACAAATACGCTAAAGTATAGCCGCGCGGCTATACCATTTAAAAAAAAACAATTTCTGTAGTAAAGCCGCGCGGCTATATGATTTAGTAAAAAAAAAAAAAAAGGGGGTGCCCAACCCAAGTGTCAAAAACCGTATAGCCACGCGGCGATACTTTAAAAAAAAAAAAGAAATACTCTAAAAAGGAAAAAGAATTACTGTAGTACAGCCTAGGGTGAGCTATCAGAAATACACATACAAAACCAAACAACCTTGTTCAATATAAATACTTGGATTATATAAGCTATCAAATTCAATCCAACGTCATACTGTTTTACCCTCTCTCTCCTCTCTCCCATATCTAATTGAAATCACATCTATGTCCATATAGATCATAGCCTTCATCCATCATATACAAGACAGGTCATATCAGAAAGACATAACAATTCTAACTATTGGCATACAAGATGACTTTCAGTGATAATCAAACGGAGCCGGTGCCTCTCTCAATTCCTTACCCTGAAATTGAATATCCTGCAAACAAAAAGACAGACAGATTCCGGAAATCCAGAATTAATACGACGAAAGATGAGATAATTTGGAGAACATGTGAACATGTTTGTCTTGTTATACGAAAACAGGCTAAAACATACATACACAGGGGCTCATTATAGGCTTCACAAAATGAAACATAAGGATTACTAGAATCTTGAAAGCTTCCACAGAAAACAGAGCACAATACATCTAAACATGTAACAAAATTGTAAAACCAATGAAAGGCATGAAAATGGAAAAGGTGTTTAATTAATACTCACAGATGCATAATGGTTGACATCTCGATGATGAGCTTCATCGGCACGAATCACAGTAATAACATCCCTTAGCGTAGCATCTTTAGGAAGCCTCCAGTAGTCGATTGCGATTGCAGGAGCTTGTACATTTTCAATCTTTCCACTATCGATATCCTTCAAATACTCTGTATAAGAGTGTATAGCCTCCTCCTCCAGATATCCAACAATCCTATGCGCCAGTTTGGGAGAAAGCCAATAAAGAACAAAGAAGGCATTGAAGAACACTCCCTGCACAACAAGAACCAGTAGCCTCTCGTACCACATGGGCTGTACAAGTTCCACCATTGTCATGAGGTGCATCCTCTCATTCTCTGCCTCTTCAAGTAGAGCCTTGACCCAACCACCGCTCTGCTGGAACTTGCGGAGAGACCTTAAGTGCAGTAGCATTCCTCCCACAATGCCAGGGACAGCTGCCACAGTTTCCAGCATCATTGCACGACACCCATACCGTCTCTGAAACATATATTTCGCTAGTTCAGAACAGCTAAAAGAAAGGCCTCGACCATGAAAAAACAGGAACTTTGAAAGCTTCTACACAGATCACATTTCCTGACAAAGAAGAGACAAACTTGACATGCATTACAATTACAAGTGGTTCAATTTTTGGACTTGAACCACTGTCCTCAGTAAAATTCTGTAACCAAAACACAGAGGAAAAAAACAATAACATACCTAACCAAAACAACATGTTTGCTTCTTATAAAATGCTTCTATAATCGTCCTTCTAGCGACCATGTCATGTATAATAAATAGTGAGTGTAAAACATATTAAATCGCCAGTAAATCGAGAATAGGGATTTGCATCAAAATCATATTATATGCAAGAACAAATGCAGCAAGCAAGCTAAACTTATTTTCAGCAAAATAAGACGGATGATAAAATCGATTACCCAAAAACAAAAAATACAAAACAAAGAATAATATATGTCATCTTGCACATAACATGAAAAAGAATTAAAGAAATAAAAAAAAGAAGGGAGAAGGTAACAAAACCTTAAAGAAAATATCAGTTGGCATCCGAAGAACCTTGACGGTCCTATACGCAAATCTGTCCATAAACGTCTTCGGCACATGGTGCTTGCTCAGATCGATCGATAAGTCCGGTTTATAAGTATCCCATGGCTACATTCATTAAATAAAATTCAAGATCTAATTCATATATAAAAAACAAAATTAAAGAAAATGTGATTTCTGAGTAGTCCTCCTGACCATGAAGCAATTCCAAGTCCACTCACTCGCGTCCTCCCTTGTGATCTTCGGCCTATAAATCCCCCAGTAATCCGAAACTACTACACTATCACTTCCTTTCTTTGCATCGTCAGAGACTGAGCTCTTGCTCTTCCTCCGCTCCTCCACCGTTTTAGCAGACTGCGGCACTGTGCTCATCATCCTCGTCCAGTAAAAGCCACCCGAAACGTCACCCTTCAGGGAATGCAGAAACTCGGCGCCGTCCAATGGCCTGAGGGGCACCGCCGTGGAAATGTAGCTGTTGCAGTTCTGGCCACTTCGCAGTCCGCCCACAACTGACCTCACTGCGATCCTGTTCATCTTCTCCGGTCCAAGAGAGATCGTTAACTTTGGAGGTTTTGGAAATGAACGGTTGCTTAGTTAGTTTTGTGTGATTTTGGGTCTTCATGGACAAGCGGTTGGGAGGGCAGAGGAATAGGATGTTGCTGGAAGGGATTTTGATCGTCTGTTTCGCGGGAACATCAAACCATTTTAGACCGTTGTTGCTTGGGGCTCAAGTATTATGGAAGGAATTTATTTGTTCTGTGGGTGCTTACAGTTCTTCACCTTTTTCTTAGACAATTCAAAATAAATTCTAGTGTGATTTTGCATTTACCTTTGATTACTCATTTGTTATAATTGACCAACCAAAAACAAAATACAAGTGATTATTCTCTATCATACTATTTATAAGCTTGAAATAATGATGAAGGGGAAGCATGTACAACATCTCCATTCAAATAATGATGCAGAGTAAAGTCATTAACATAAAGACAATTGGTTTGAGGTACGTAAGAGCTTTACAAGCCATTTTTTTTATCAAAAGAGAAAGGATTTGGTGAATGTATTTGGTAATTAGCTCATCATTGAAATGTTTTTATTTCTCCAAATTTCTCATTTGAAATTGGATTGGATAGGATAACTCCCTATATTTAAAAAGCATGTTAAAGGAAGAAATAAATAAATTTTGACAAGTTGAGAGTAGAAGATGAATATTACTAATGAAGAAACTTTATCCCATCTAATCTCCACAAAATAGTAGGATATTAACTCCCTTAACCAATGGCAGAGCCACCTAAGGCCCGAGCCCACTCTTTATAATTTAATGTTGCTTTGTTTTATGCATGGTTTAAACTTTTAATTACTGCTAACTATTTTATATATATATATTTTTTATAGAGATGGACCAATCATATTGAATTAAAAAATAACTATAGTATTTCTGACTCCCTAAATTAGGGAGTATGATTGGAGTTCAAATTTTATAGAGAGCTCCTAAAATAACTTTTATGTGTTTTTAGCCAAATTTTAACTAAAAAATGGGGAGCATGATTGTAAATGCTCTTATATATATGTATATATATTGCTTTTTGGATTGCCTCAACCCAATAAGATTGTTGCTCGACTCAAGATGTCATGGAGCTTACTATATATATATATATATATATATATATATATATATATATATATATATATATATATATATATATATATATATATATATATATATATATATATATATATATATATATATATATATATATATATATATATATATATATATATATATATATATATATATATATATATATATATATATATATATATATATATATATATATATATATATATATATATATATATATATATATATATATATATATATATATATATATATATATATATATATATATATATATATATATATATATATATATATATATATATATATATATATATATATATATATATATATATATATATATATATATATATATATATATATATATATATATATATATATATATATATATATATATATATATATATATATATATATATATATATATATATATATATATATATATATACCTTTCTCTATATTCAGACTTGTAGATAGAAATTTAAAAGAACAGTTCGATGTAAATTAACACAACAAAAGCTTCAATTTATCTTTTAGTGTTCCTATTTTATACCAAGTCTACATCTTTCATATGGTCCTTTTTTAAAAGATGAATTTTTTTCATATGGTCTAATATGTCCTCCTTACATGAAAATTCATTCACATCTACCTTCATTTCCTCCTTCAGTATATCTTATATTTAGTGACTTATCCAATCCAATCCAATACTAGACATCAAATGAGCCAATGTATAAATTCTTATTGTAAACATCAATATGTAGCTTCCAAATTGGGGCTAATGTGTAAGATTTGATTAGTTAGGTTCCTTAATGATATAAAATAAGAAAACTTGCATAGCCTCCAAGTAAACCCTAAGCTTTTATAGTCTAATGAGAAAACGCACACACTGATAAGTCTCTTACCGTGCGTATGGATGAGAGAAATAAACTTGGGATTTTGACAAAAGTAAGAATTTCTAAATTGACATGAACCACTTCTCGTGTTTGGATTAAAAAAAACATAGAAATTTAGAAATTCCGAGTGGGAAAAAAAAAAAGGAATTTGGAGGTCATAAATCCCAACTTTTAATTCTATCTAAAAGTCGTCATTTTTAAAATTCCAAGAGAGATTTAGTTTTTATTTATTATAAAAGATAACTTTACAAATAAAGGTTAAATTTCATACTTTAAATCCGTTGCCCAAACAAGAAACTTTACAAATTCTAGACATCAATTTTCGTCATTTGTACTTTTAAATTTCCTCATCCAAACGCAAACGCACTGTTAATTTCTATCTTGTTCTCTATTAATCTCTTTACTTTACAACACATTATTAACAACACAAAAGCTCTCCATTTATCTTTTTTTTTTTCTTTTTTTTTTGTCTTTCTGAGCAAGTCATGTGATCAATGGTGGATCCAACTAGGGGCGAGTGAAGGCTAATGCCCCTACTCGCCCTTCTTGCTACCTAGCATCTCCAAGGGAGTACGCAAATGAAATAGGCAAAATTGTACTATAACAACCTAGGTGGCATGTTGCCTACTCATTTGTCTCATGAAAAAAGTTGGTCACTCTAAGGGACTAGGCAATGCAAGTGTACAAAAAATTATTATATTACTTATTTTTATCTTTTACATTTACTATTATATTTTATAGAAGGATTAATCGTTTTATTAGTCCATGAACTTTGACCCAATTTGCATTTCAGTACCTCAATTTCCAAAATGGTTCCCGTGGTCCTTTAACTTTAGTTTCGTTTGGACAACTAGTCCCACCGTTACTTCTGTCAATTTTTTCGTTATATTTAGGGGTAGATGGGTCTTTTCAAGTTGATTTTATTATCTCCCTTCCCCCTATCTCATCATCCCCACTTCCACCGCCTCTCTCTCTCTCTCGGATACCAATCCTTGGATTAAACCCAGATATGTTTCTTGGTGGGAAGAGTGTGGCTGATACAAATTGGGGGCACACTATATGTTCATCTTGTTGTCTGGCAATGGCTGCCCAAGTTTTGATGAACATGAAAAATGACAAAGCATCTGCAATCTTGTGGGAAAGGCAAGCAACAAGAGCTAAGCTAAGCAGAGCTAGTAAAGGAGAAGTCTTTACAAGTTTACAACTTTTTTTCTTTGAATTTGAATTTTCAGGATCCACCTGAGAGACCCAAAGGAAAAAACCCTCCTAATATAGTCACTTAGAATTTTCAGCAATGGACCATGTCTTGGTACTCTCTACCCAGAAGGAACAATTCCAATTAGAAGAACAAGAGAGTAAGATATGATGAAAGCTAGGTCTATTAAAAGATTTGGAAGAAAATAACCAAGGTGGTTGGTGTGAGTGGTTCGGCACTCTCATTCCTTAAGAGAGGTCAGGGGTTCGATCCCTGCTCTCGTATGGAGTCACCACTTTGGCCAGCACTTTACCCTTTACGGGCCGACCCGGTGTGAGCGGGGATTAGTTTGGATTGTGATTAAGGCTTAAAGGTGCC
>NW_018921420.1:669529-763618 GCF_002207925.1 Prunus avium
AGGGAGAGGGGGGAGAGAGAGAGAGAGAGAGAGAGAGAGAGAGAGAGAGAGAGATTTCTTCTTTGGTTCGTAACTCTTCAAATTTTCTGATGTGTTAAATGTCAGAGAAGCTAAAAGAGGTAAAAGTCTTTTTTGTCCCTCAACTACTCCCCACATGCCCTAAATATAACGAAAAAATTGAAAGAAGTAACGGTGGGACTAGTTGTCCAAACGAAACTGAAGTTAAAGGACCACGGGAACCATTTTGAAAATTGAGGTACTGAAATGCAAATCGGGTCAAAGTTCAGGGACTAATAAAACGATTAAACCTTTATAGAAAGTAGGTGAGAGAATGGAGATGATATTTTATTATAAAAAGCAAGTGGGGTCCAATATACCTCTTCACTTTGAAGTAGGCAATATTGCCTTGTTAAGGAAAGTGTATATATTTTGGCTACCCATTTACCTTATGCTTTGGAGCATGAAAATGCTGATGTGGCAAGGTAAATGAGATTTGCCTACTCTTTTGCCTCTTCGCTTGGAGATTCTAACTCTCCTATACTCCATTGAAGCTCTGTAGCAATTGGGCAAAGTGTTTGAAAAAGTCTTGTGAGAGCAAAGCATGTCTGCATCAATCTGTTTTTTATTTTATTTACAAAATTTCAACTCATTTAACGACAATTAGTGTGGTGATAATTGTGAGCATTAAATGGTGAGAAAAATATTTCATTTTTCAATTTTGAGACATTTCAGCTCGTCGCCTTTGGTTTTACTCATTTGTTAAAGTGTTTTTTTTGTCTTATTCTTTTGACAGCAGACAAGAGAATTCACTCGGTTGCAACGACCAGTATACCTTTGATTCCTCGTTTGTTAAAAGTGTTTTTTCCCTCATTCTTTTGATTGGAAACAAATTTCATTAACAAGAGAAAAAAGTACAAAAAGTGGACAAGATATCCACTTGAGCAAAGAGAATAGTGATTACACTGTGATTATACTGTGATTATACTTTCCTATACTATTTATACAAACATAAAAAAATAATGAAGGAGAAGCATCTACAAACTCCCTACAAAATCAACAAGCTAATTGATCTCTAAATGAAGAAATCTCTTCAAAGATAGGAAGTCTCCTAGACCTTAGAGGGGTCCAGTGCTTCATCAAGTGGTCAAGCCCCTCCAGAAAAGCATCTTCTATATTTAAACTCAATGAATTCGATGACAAAGCTACAGTTTGACATTGCTCTAGCTCCTGGAGCAGTTCCTTGGCGCGAATTTTTGATTTGGGCTCGTCAGATCCTGAAAGCGCACCCTGCAAGACATCATCAAGAACTGATTGTGCCTCGACGTATCGTGTTTGCTTGATCAGACATAGGCATAGGTTGCAGGCCTTGTTGGCGTCTGGGTCGATGATTTGGGCTTTACGATACACCACTTCTGCAGCCACATGGTTCCCTTGTTGCATGTAGGCCCAACCTAAGTTCCCCTGATCACAGATCTGTAAGGTCAGACTTTGTGATGGCAACGCAAATAATTGATGACATAAATAGAAGTGAAATGCACCTTCCTCCTCCCCTCCCCTTCCAAACTTTGACAAAAAAATAAGGGAAGGGAAAACAATTCATTCAGAGGCTTAGAAGCAGCATTATCTATATTAATTAGATTTTGATTCGGATGATGGGGGAAACGAAGCATGGTAAGAAAACTTTGAAGTCAGCTGCGCTTATGTACAATAGGATCTTTCAGGTGGGGCTATTAGGCTAATTATCTGAGAAGCTTGTTCTTGCACAAGAAAACAGCCATTGATTATGAAATACTTCATTAGCTGAAAGGTGAATCTTATAGCTAGGAAATTATGCTTATGAAGTTATGACCGTACCTTCATTTTTGTTTTATAACTGTTACGGAAAGAGTACAAAAATCTGATAGAATACTCATCATGTTCTATTACCAAATCAGAATTATTTGCAAAGCACAAGGAGTTATACTTAGTAGCTGAATCGCCTGACCAGCAAGCAACTCATGCTGCATACGTAAGTAGGCAGGTGGATTCTTTCTGTTTATATTTTTCTACAAAAACAAAATCTACAAATTAAAGAAAAACCCAACGAGTTTTCAAAGTAGGAAACAGAATAGTGCAGAAAACAGGACTGTGCTGGATAATTGATTTAAGTACTTTTAGATTCTAAAGCAACCTACAGAGAAAACTAGGTTATACTGAGTTTTTTATTATTTTTAAATCTTGTTTTCTTCTCTATTAAGCCAATAATTCTGAACGACAAGTTCAACAAAATCTCAAAAAGGCAACAGTTTAGGTACATTCACAAGTTTTATGCAGTCTGGTTTAGCGACGGAGAGAAAAGTTACTAATGTAGCTTAGTACTAACCAGTATCCTGGAAGTCTCTTTCTTGATTGTGACTTGAAACTTCCTTCCATGGGAGCGCGCTGTCTTGGTAAGCTTACCATTGAAGGCCTCTCCCTGGTAAATCATCCAAAGCTTCTGCTTCAGTAGCTCTATTTGCTCCTCAACTCTACCACATTTCTGCCAAGTTCACAAATATGGTGAGAACCAAATTCCAAAACCTGAAAATTCTTATTATGGTCAGAAAGAGTGACGCTACTTAGGTTTTGGACACAAAAGCTAAGTTTTGGGTGGGTAGCCCTAAACCATTCTATATCATGCGCAAGCTTCTGCAATAAATTTTTTGCCAACAGGGAGGAGAGGAAAGAGAGAGCATAAGCCCACAAGTGTTCTCCAAAACTGCACAGACTCAAACCCTTGGCATTTGAGGTTAACATCCACAGAGGAGGGTGGAGTAATTGATAGTGAAGACATCACCACAATTGCCAATTAATTGAAAAAACATTAGCACTTGTTAGGAACTGAGGGTGGGTCTAAAGTCATGAGGATCATACAGGCCTGCTACAAAAATAGGCATTTGTTGATGAGATATCCATATGCCTCTTTTAGAAAAGGATATCAAGCCTTGGAAATGAGAGCTAAGCTTCTATATTTACCTTGTACAAGTCAATTAGTACATTGTCTAGGGATTCTTGTGCCTGCTTAGAGCAGCGATCCCTGAAAGACTTTATTGCTTCAATTGCTTCTTCTGCTCTATCTTGCTGCTTCATGACTACTGCCATGTCTTTGAGGGCACTATCCACCCTATCTCCAGCGTTTATCGCCTTCCAGAACAAAACTATAGCTGCTTCTGGATCCTTCTGAACTAACTGCATTTGCACAAAGAACATATGAACAGAACAATATTAGCTAAATAGTAGACCGTTTGACAGTTGCTTACCAAACTTAGATTTACTAAAGGATAAATAAAAAAATTCATAACCAATCCACAATCAAACATAAAAACGGCAAAAATATTTACTCTGCGAGACTCCAAGAGAACACAACAAGACAATAGCACTGCATGCTTCAACGCCATTTAGAATTGATGAAAAATCTCCAAAAGTAATAACCAATAAGAAAAATAACTTTCAACATATTCCTCCGCTGATTGGAATTTCAGTTCTAAAGCCATTTCTACAAACAGGCCAGAAGAGCAAGCATTTCCAAACTTTCTTCTTAGCATTTGCCATTTGGAGGAAAATGAATTTGAAACTATTAAAACATAATAAAAACAGAGAAAAAAGCCCATATCACTAATAGTACACTATGGTCATGACTCATGAGTCCCATAACAACCCAACCCCCATTAGTTATTCTCACAGAAAACAGGATTAGAATAACTTAATAGGGAAAGTTAAATTCCAAATAGGAAAGTCTAAGTTTAATACTTTTCATTATAAAACTTTCTCAAACTTAACCCTTATTTGTTTTTGGACTGAATCCTCAAAACCTTAACTTCAAAGGGCCCATTAATGAAAATTAAAAGCTTCCCTAATTTCCCACACAATCATATCTCTATCTAAGGCATCACTAAATTGAGATGAAACTGAAAGTTCATCAATTGACCAAACCCAAAATCTAAAATTTATAAACATAATGAACAATTACAGAGCAATTAAATAAATACCCATAATCTAATCTAACGTCTCATTTCAACCCAAACACAAGTATATGATATGAGGTGTAAGAAAAAGACCTGAACGTGCTTGGCTCTGACGTAAGGGCTGTCACCAGGAGGCAGCTTATGAAGAACATGGTAAGGAGGATCCTGCTGCACTTGCACCTGATCGGCCCTCTGTCCTTTCCTCAGGCTCGTCATCGTCTTCTTCCTAATGTCAGCTTCTGAAAACTCCAGACTGTATACTCAAGAGAATTACAGATTTGAAGAGACGATCTGGAGTTGAGAGGGAGCTAAATGCAGAGGATTTCTTTCGTCTTCGTTTTTTTGTATGAAATATGAAACGAAATGGGGAGGAAGGAACCTGGACGCAATCAGGTCCAGATGCTTGGTAGAGATGGACGGGGACATGTGCGCTTGCCACGTATGAGTTTTGGAAACGCGCAATTGGCGTAAAGCGAACAAGGAGGGCGAATAAGGGGACGTGACTCTTCATGCCTTGGTGAGACTTTTTTTGTTTTTTTGTTTTTTTTTTTTGGGGTGGGTCGAACATGCCTTGGCGAGCGAAAAAACTTGCCTGCACCGGGGATAGGACAACAGTCCTATCCCCCTCCAATCGCAGCACGCCATGTGTCAAACTTTGCCAGAAAATGAACACATGGCAGGCTGTGATTGGAGGGGGATAGGACTGTTGTCCTATCCCCGGTGCATGCAAGTGTTTCTCCTTGGCGAGACTTGTGTTGTGTACACATTCGAGCCTCTTCAAATGGCAGGCCGGCAAATATCTCCTTTCTATGTAAGGATGTTTGGGGTGGTTCTCAATGAAATTAGTTGTAAGATGATTAAGAATGCCTAGAGGGGATGAATAAGCCAATTTAAAATTATAATTCATAAACAAAAAATAAATTTCGGTAGTAGGATTGATATGGCTTATCAATCCTGAAACGTACTGAGCATAAAATAAAGAAACATGCAGAGAATTATTTTACGTGGTAAAATCTCATCTTTGGGGAAAATCTACAGGACTCCTCAGTCCAACATAAATCCAATATAGAACGATAATTACAAGAAGTACTCACACACTTATCCTAGACACATTCTAGATAATGTTTATTGACTTCTTCGTAACTCAACTTTTGTCACGAAATGATTTTTCGACACTCCTTATGTTGAACGCAATACTGGTCACGATTGCTTCAAACTCGCCAGAGGAAAACCGTCACCACGGTCTTGGTGCCTTCAACCATATGAGTCACCGAACATGCAAACGAATGAAATATGAATGATGAAGGTATTTGATAAATCACAAAGTAAACATGGAACACTTGATGACTTATCTCAAAGATGTGTACAGCAGCTTTTGTTAGGAAATTTAGATGCTCAACCTAAATGTCTAAAAGCTATAATTGAAACAATCGTCCTATCTTTATACAGACCTATTCTCCTATTTCCAAGAGAATTGCATAAAGCCAAGAGATAAAATCTTGCCTAATCATATTTGATTCTCTCGACAATTTCGTCAGCTTATGCGTTCTTTAAAATAACTTCCAATCCCATCAATTGTTATTCTAGGAAACAATACATACAAAGATGAAACAATTAAACCAAATAGAACGTGCTCTCCAAGTCAAAGATGAAAAAGGATATTTTAACTTAAACCAAAATAAGGTCCAACTAGGAAAGTAATCTCAAGAGATAAAATATAATCCTATTAAAAATAGGACTAACATAAAAGTATTTGAGTGAAAAAAACTCCAACTAAAAATCTTATAATGAATGCATGATTATGTCATGATTTACCTGAAACCAGTTTCCTTATTCGATAAAGTCACACTTTGAAAATCCAGGATTGAATGTATTGCGTCAAAGCTTCCAGTAAAATATATTCACACACTAATTACCGACCTATGCTAGAGTCTAGGAAATGCCAATACAATTTTCATACTAATACTCAATTGGACCCCAGGGTATCAATTTTATTAATTTACACCATTACGTTTGCAATATCGTCCAATTTCATCATTATATTAAGTTGACCATGTGATCAATTGTTAAATGCTGACGTGTATACTGTGGAACCCACCTACTAACCAACTAGTTCCTAAAAAAAATTATATAAAATGATAAAATAACATAAATTAAAAGAAATAAACTTAAAAAATCTCAACCCCTCCCCAGGCAAACAAACCCAATGCCCCCTATTCACCCCCTCTTGCCCCACACCAACCCTAGCCCCCATCCATCTCTCTCTAGTGTCAGCTCGTGGCGGAACACCAAAACCCAATTCTAGTAAGAAAAAAAAAATGAATGTAGATTTTTTGAGAGTAACAAAGCAACGCACAATTCAAAATTCAGATTTCATAAGCGAAATAAATAAAAAATAAAGGAAGGAAGATTTTTTTAGAGTAACAAAGCAAACATCAATGGAAAATCAAAGCAGTATGATTAGCCTATGACTGGGACGAAGCGGCTACGGAACTAGAAAAATGGAGAAGCTTGATTTCAACTTGCGTCGACTCGACGTCTGAATATGTTCGCGATAGCGGCGCCCCCACCCTTTCCCCACCATATCACCCTCCCTCTCTTCATCCCGCTTTCTCTCTATCTTCGTCCCACTCTCCCCTAGCTCCCCTTCCCTATCAATATATACAAATTATGCTTGGAGTGAGGTATGGAGGGATAGCCTAGGTGAGAGAGTTGTGCTCAGAGGCTCGTTTTCTCGCAGAACGATTAGCAGCCTCAAGGAGCATAGAGCCCAATTGAAGAGCGCGATCGATAAACTTGGTCTGATTGGCATCGCAGGACCTAGACTAGAGAAGCCTCTCGAAGGAGAGGTCGATGGTGAAAGAGGGGGGGAATTGGAGAACTCGAGAAGATGGGATGGAGGAGAAAGGGATGGAGAGAGAGACAAAGGGACGAGAAGAGGGAGGGGGGCTTGGGTGGGTGCGCTATAGGGGTGGTTGCAGTTCGGTAACCGCGAATTTTTGCCCAAACTGCAAACCGACCGACTATTTGCGTCGTGAATTAGCGGTTTAAAACCGCAAGTTCTTTTTGTGTCATAAAAATCCAACTTCTCAAGCATATATAAATTCACAATCTCCTCAACTTCTCAAGCATTCACAATCTAAAGAAAATTAAAGTTCAATTCCAAGCATTCCAATTAAAGTTAAACTTTTCAAGCATTCCAATTCCAAATTTTTTAAAGTTACAAACCAAAAGGAAAATGCAATGCAAAATGAATTAAAGTTACAACCCGAAAGAAAATCTAATTCAAAGTTAATTAAAGTTACAAACTAAAAGGAAAATGCAATGCACCAATGTTACAAACTAAAGTTACAAACTCAAGTGTTAGTGGTGGTGAGTGGATTTGAAGAACCCCGTTGTGTTGTTTGAGAATCAGAGAGTTGAGAGAGTGAGATCGCATAAGGAGATAAGAGAGGCTTAGGTCTGATCGCATCTAACGGCTACGATTAATGGGTGTGAATAGAAAATATTGTATGAAATATGTTGTATGAAATATATTTTACATATAATATAATATAGACAATATTATTTAAAATATATTTTTAGTACACACTAATGCCTCTACCATTTTAGGATGCAAAGAACTTCTAAAAGGATCCACAATTCTCTTGCCTAGGCTAAAAGCATTTTCACTAGCAACCGTAGAACTTGGAATTGCAAAGATATCCTTGGCAACTTGTGAAAGAATAGGATATTTTACATATAATATAATATAGACAATATTATTTAAAATATATTCGCGGTTTGCGGTAACCGCAAGTTTTGAAAATCAAATACCGCAACCGCAACCGCAAATGCGGTTCGGTTTACCGCGATTGCGGTTTCATTGCCGTAAATTATCGGTTGGTTTTTGCGGTTTTTCGGTTTTTTGGTATAAAATGCCACCCCTAGTGCGCTGTGTGTCTGGTTGTTTTATTTTTTATATTTTTATATATTTAGTTTTTGTTTAATTATATATTATTTTATCATTTTATGTAATAAAAATTTGGGAATTGATTAGTGGATGGGTCCCACAGTAGACACGTCAGCATTTAACGATTGACCACATGGTCAACTTAACAGAATGATGAAATTGGACGATGTTGCAAACGTAAGGGTGTAAATTGATAAAATTGATACCCTAGGGTCCATATTGAGAACCATTCCAAACTTGTAGGGTGTCTTTTGTCGTTAGCCCATTCCCTTTTATTAAAGGGTTAAATAACCTTTTTGGTCATTGAGTTTTACACGAAATTTCAATTTGGTCGCATGGAAAAATATTTAGCAAAATTAATCACTGCATTACCCAAATTTTACAATATGTAGACTTGTTGTTAGTTTCCATTAAGTTAGTGGGTTAAAAACCTCTAGATTTTACACGGAATTTCATTTTGGTCACTCAAAAAAAAAAAAAAAAACCCATGCAAATGTTATGCTCTTGCAACTTTGTTATAAACTTCTTTTTTACTTTTTATTTTTTGTCAAATCCATGTATTGACATAGTTATGGATTTGAATTTTTGTGAATCTGAGAATGTGATAATGATTGAGAGAAGGGCGGAACTAAACAATTTTCAACGGGTGGGCTAACTAAATTATTAGCTTGAAATCTAATAATTTTTTTTGTTGTACCCATAATTTCTAAAGTTTTTCTAGAAATAAAAGGATTCATTAAATCATATCTACCACACTAATTTATAGGTCCACCCAATAATTTTCAATAAGCTTTAACATAAAATAAGTACATATTAAATGAACACAAAAAAGCTTCACAAATGCAAATTGCAAAAATATAAACAATTAAGTTTTGCACATATATTAGTTGTAAGCATAAAAACAATGAAATTAGAGCCATATTAGCAAATGGGTGAATTTCACTTAGAAAATTGCTTCTCTTTTGGAGACAAATCAATGAAAAATATTAAAATTGAGGAGTTAGAGTTGAGGACTAGCGTTGATGTGGGACAATTTTTGACAGTGGCCACAACACGGAAGACCTTTAACTATATGCACTGGCATTGGTTGTGTATTGTTATATATGTATTTAGGTTAACATAGCGGGTTGTATACGCAACAAAAATAATAGTAGGAAGTGTATTCTTTTTTTTGTTTTTCCCCAAAACCTTCCCTGGGCTATATCCCACAGGAGCCGAAAAAACTTGCCTGCACCGGGGATAGGACTGTTGTCCTATTCCCGGTGCATGCAAGTCTCACTCCACATGAGCCCATCTATGTGGTTCCGCC
Organism: Prunus avium; assembly: GCF_002207925.1. The sequence goes on from NW_018921420.1 coordinate 678,774, forward strand.
TGTGGATTAAGATTATAATTGGAGCTTTTTGGAAAGATGGATTTGCCTTTCTATGTGGTGTTAACCCTTGGTGAATGATTAAGAATTTTCATTCAGATATGAACTTATTTTATCATGATATGATTATTTTTTTAAATCTCTTTGCTATTTGTTACCTTGATTATTTGAGGGGATTCTTAAACCTTATTAATATGAATTAGTTAAAGAATAAGTTTAGCTTTAATTGATACTACACCTACCATAAATTTTTAGCATATGAGCAACCTATGCAAGAGCATATCATTTTCATTGCTTAATGACCAAATTGAAATTTCATATAAAATTCAATAACCAAGAGAGTACTTAACCCAACCACTTAACGGAAACTAAATGCATTTCTATAAATTGTAAACTTTGAGTAAAACAATAACCAATTTGAAATTTCCAATAAAATTCAGTGATCAATTTGAAAATTTCTATAAAATTCATAGACCAAAAATATATTTAACAATTCTTTTTAATATTGAAAAATAAATAGCATTGTTGGTGGTTCTTCATTTACTAGCTCCAAGCAATATTGTATAGGTAAATATTCTTAAGCGCTCGAACTACAAGCCTCTTTCATACTACAAGCCTCTTTCCTTTAACTAAATGTTATTTATATGCATGAATTAAATAAAAAACAAGGTTGCATCTCTGTGTAAATTCTTAAATACGGGGAAGATATTTTAAAAAAATGTGATTAATCTATATATCTTATTTGAGAACAATCAATTTGTTGATAAATCGGCAACAAATCGGTTTCCATAGAAGAGAATTTGCATATGTTTTGTACTGCGAAATGAAATCACTATAATAATGGTTAGATCCACTTAGAAGCCCCCTAGAGAGGCCATCTTGCTCTTGTATTAGATAGCCACCCACAGGTGCTGTGCTGGTAAGCACTGAACCTATCAAAACATATTCTAAGAAAGAAAGACGCACACATTTTGGAATATGCATTTGTGCCTGATATAGGGAAGCTTGACAGGGGCTATCGGAAATACCCATACAAAACCAGACAACCTTACTCAATACTGATTATATGGCCATCAAATTCAATCAAAAGTCAACCCGAAACTGCGAGGAATCAATTATTGTTTTACCCTCTCGTGAGTCATATCTAATTGAAAAACCATCCATGTCAATATAGACCATAGCCTTCATCCATCATTTACAAAACAGATCATATCAGATAGACATATAACACTTCCAACAATTGGCATACAAGATGCCTTCTAGTGGTAACCAACGGGAGCTGGTGCCTCTCTCAATTCCTTGCCCTGAAAATGAATATCCTGCATACACAAAGGCAGACAGAATCCGGAAATCCAGAATTAATAAGACGAGCCTTGAGATAATGTAAAGAACACGTGAACATGGTTGTCTGTTTATAGGAAAACAGGCTAAAACAGACACGGGTGCTCATTATAGGCTTCACAAAATGAATTAGAATCGTGAAAGCTTCCACAGAAAACAGAGCTCAACACATCTAAACAATTGACAAACTTGTAAAACCAATGAAAGGCATGATAATGGAAAAGGTGTTTAATACTCACAGATGCAAAATGGTTGACATCTCGATGATGAGCTTCATCAGCACGAATCACAGTAATAACATCCTTCAGTGTAGAATCTTTAGGAAGCCTCCAGTAGTCAATTGCGATTGCAGGAGCCCGTACATTTTCAATCTTGCCACTATCGATATCCTTCAAATACTCTGTATAAGAGTGTATAGCCTCCTCCTCCAGATACCCAACAACCCTATGTGCCAGTTTGGGGGACAGCACATAAAGAACAAAGAAGGCATTGAAGAACACTCCCTGCACAGCGAGAACCAGTAGTCTCTCGTACCACGCGGGCTTCACAAGTTCCACCATCGTCATGAGGTGCATCCTCTCATTCTCTGCCTCTTCAAGTAAAGCCTTGATCCAACCACCACTCTGCTGGAACTTGCGGAGAGACCTTAAGTGCAGTAGCATTCCTCCCACCATACCAGGTACAGCTGCCACAGTTTCCAGCATCATTGCACGGCACCCATACCGCCTCTGAAACATACATTTCACTAGTTCAGAACTTCAGATCATATTGGAAAGAAAAGTAAAAAAAAAAAGGCTTTAACCATGACTTTTAACTAGTATGATTATGAACAATAACTTAGGAAGCTTCTACACAGATTACAACTCCTGACAACAAAGATTGCAAATGTTTACCCACAAAAATCAACAAACTTGACATGCATTTACAATAAAAAGTGGTTCCATTTTTCGCCTTGAAACCCAAGAAGTTATAGAGCTAACTACATTTCCCCTAATTGATGTTTACGGAGAGATTCCCTTAATGGAATGTAGATAAACTAATTAAAGAATACCAGCTATGCATAACTCTGTGACCATATAAGCAATAACAAACAGTCTGATCAACAACGCTGTTTTCTCTTCACACCAATGTTCTCAGTAAAATTCAGTAAACAAAAATGAGAGGAAAACAATGATAACATGAACCAAAAATATTCTACGATTGACATGTTCTGCTTCTTGTGTCAATCGATTGTATTGAAAAATTAGTATTTGCAAAACATGAAAGAGATTAAAAATAAGCAAAAAGTAACAAAAACCTGAAAGAAAACATCAGTTGGAATCCGAAGAAGCTTGACGGTCCTATACGCAACTCTGTCCAGAAACGTCTTCGGCACATGATGCTTGCTCAGATCAATCGACAAGTCTGGCTTATAAGTCTCCCATGGCTACATGGATTAAACAAAATTCAAGATCTGCTAATTCATATATATAAACAAAATTCAAAAATTCAAAAATATATAAATATAATTCTGACTAGTGCTTCTAACCATGAAGCAATTCCAAGGCCACTCACTCCCGTCCTCCCTTGTGATCTTCGGCCTCTGAATCCCCCAGTAATTCGAAACGACAACGCTATCACTTCCTTTCTTGGCGTCGTCGGAGACCGAGCTCTGGCTCTCCTTCTGCTCCTTCTCCCCCAGCGACGCCGTTTCAGCAGACTGCGGCACCGTGCTCATCATCCTCCTCCAGTAAAACCCGCCCAAAACGTCACCGTTCCGGTGATTCAGAAACTCGGCGCCGTCCAAAGGCCTGACGGGCACCGCCGTGGAAATGTAGCGGTTGCAGTTCCGGCCGCCGAGCAGGCCGCCGACAACCGACCTCACCGCGATCCGGTTCATCTTCTACGGTCCGAGAGGGTTTTAGAGATCGTTAATTTGGGGTTTTTTTTTGTAATAAATCGGTTACTTAGTTGATTTTGTGTGGCTTTTGAGTCTTCAGGGACAAGCAGTAGGGACATATATTATATATGGCAAAGGAGCAGAAGTTACTGGAAAGGGTTTTGATCTCCTGTTTCGCGGGAAGATCAAATGATTTTACGCCGTTTGCTTGGAGAGCAAGTTCGGCATTTATTTCTTCCATCACGTCAATCTCGTTGGACAATGGCGGTTATGTTGTGTGTGTGTGTGTGGGTGGGATTAGTAATTCTCTGCGCTCAGTGCTACAATTCTTCATCTTTCTCCTAGAAAATTTATTTACTGTTCACCTGTGTGCAGAAAAGTCAATGGTAAAATCACTGTCTTGACCAGCAGCAAAACTTGAGTTAAACGGGGATAGTCAAGTGAAAAAAATTTCACGTATGACGTATTGTGCTCGATGGAATAACAAAACAGTTATATTTTCGTTCCAACTTCCACGCAAGTGTTTTCCACTTGACCTGACCCTGTGTGTAATTTTATATGTGGAATTACGGAATTACCCTTCGCTGGATTCGAAGCACCTAGGAGACGTTGTCATGGGCATTGCTGGGTGGTTCGGACAATTGCGTGGCTCCATCTATTTTGGACACCCGCTTCCTTTTGTCTAAATGTTTTATGTGGAATTACGGAACTGCCCTTATCTGGATTCCAAATACGCGGGACTTTGTCATGGACACTGCTGGGGTGGTTCGGACAATTACGTGGCTCCAATTATTTTGGACACCTGCACTTACGTCGCTGCTACTTTTTAGTGACACGTGTACGACGGTGGTATTTCCAAATAGCACCGGCGGACTTTTATATTTCAAAATTCGTCATTGAAAATTCTGTAAAGGCAGATGTGGGGCAGGAACCATGTACCAGTTTTCTAATTACAATTAAAAAAGGAAAACACATGGCATGCACTTTAATTTAATTATCAAATTTACTTGCTTCCCTAGGAGGTAGAAATTATCAAACATTCTAATCATATAGAATTGGGCATGCTCCAATGGAAATGACAAGCAAAAGCAATTAGATTTGTCAATTTGATTATTATTTGTTTGCACTTTTTCAAGTCAAGTCAGGTGTGCACCAGTTGAACTTTCCCATCCTCAATGTTGTGATGTATCGAAGATGTGAGTTAGGCTAATTAGTGTACTCTTTACACTCGAGTTCGATTTGTCTTTCGTAATTTCGTGTAATTTAGACTATCACTGGTATATTAAAAAAAAGGGGCTAACTCATCCTGATTATAAAAATATGCCACTATATCCAATCAAAACGAAATTAAGAAGATAGAAAACATGCTGTTTACAATCTTATTAGATGTGTTTATATAAATCATTTATAATCTTTACGAATATACAAGAGAAAGAATTTATTAGATCATAAAGAAAGAAAAAAAACTCTTTTAATTCTTGACGTACATACAAGATGACTTTTAGTGATAACCAAGGGGAGCTGGTGCTTCTCTCAACTCCTTTCCCTGAAAATGAATATCCTGCAAAACAAAACACAAAACAGATGAGAAACCCAAATTGATAAGACACACCACCTTAAGATAAGATTATTTTGAGACAAATAATGCTGCTCCATGTATCAAAGGAAGAAGTAACAAAAATTGTAAAGATCATGGAAAGGCAATTTATAATGCTCACAGATGCAAAATGGTTGACGTCGCGATGGTGAGCTTCATCGGCCCGAATCACAGTGATAACATCGTGAAGTGTGGCATCCTTAGGCAGCCTCCAGTAGTCAATTGCGATTGCAGGAGCCTTCACATTTTCAATGTTGCCATTTTCAATATCCTTCAAGTAATCTGTGTACGACTGCACAGCTTCCTCCTCCAGATACCCAACAACCCTATGAGCCAGTTTTGGGGAAAGCGCATAAAGCACAAAGAAGGCATTGAAGAACACTCCCTGAACGGCGAGAACCAGAAGCCTCTCGTGCCACGCGGGCTTCACGAGTTCCACCACCGTCATCAGGTGCATCCTCTCATTCTCTGCCTCTTCAAGTAAAGCTTTGATCCAGCCACCGCTGTGCTCGAATTTACGGAGAGACTTCAAATGCAGCATCATGCCTCCCACCATTCCGGGGACAGCTGCCACAGTTTCCAGCATCATTGCATGGCACCCATGCCGCTTCTGCAACATGAATAATGTTCAGTTTATAATTTCCTCCAACCATGTCAACTTTTTATGTTCCCCTTTTATAATTTACTAAGAACAAACATCGAAATTCCGAAATTCACAAATTCACAAGCATTTTTACATTGATTCAAGCTTGTAACAGAGTCATAACATAAAATCAAAACAAAAGGGGAAAAAAAGAAGATGCGAGTGAGAAGGTAACAAATCAAAACCTGAAAGTAAAGATCCGAAAGAACTCGAAGAGACTTGACAGTCCTGAACGCCGTTTTGTCCAGAAACGTCTTCGGCACATGGTGCTTGCTCAGATCAATCGACAAGTCCGCTTCATAAGTCTCCCATGGCTGCACTCAAAATTCAAAATTCCATAAATAAATAAATAAATCATTTCAATAATTCAAAGTAGTCTAATTAGTCCTCCTCCTGACCTTGAAGCAATTCCATGGCCACTCAGTCCCGTCCTCCCTTTTAATCTTGGGCCTCTGAATACCCCAGTAACTGGAAACGACAACGCTACCATTGTCGTTCGAGCTCTCCTTCTTCTGTTCCTTCTCCGCCAACGGCGTCGTTTCGCCAGTCGACCCCGTGCTCATCATCATCCTAGTCCTCCACTGAAACGCGCCCAAAACGCCGTCGCTCCTCCGTCTCAGAAACTCCGAGCTCTCCAACGGCCTCACCGCCACCGCCGTCGAAATGTAGCGATTGAAGTTCCGGCCATTGGCGACACCTCCGATCACCGACTTCAATACGACCCTGTTCATCTTCGTCGCTCAAATTTGGGTTTTTGCTTGTAGAAAATCGATTTGTTTTTTCTTTTGTCGTGGTGAAGCTGAAGCGGGCTTGAGCATTTTATATGGTGATTGATTTCCCTGGAAAGTTTGAAATTCAACGGTAAAATTTTGGCAGTTGACGATCTTGACTTTGCCAACTCTCTTCGTTTTGTCTAGATTCCAAGTCTGTGGGGTTGTATCGGTGCGGTCAAATTGCGTGGACCGATAAAATTCTTGCGTCCCACGTCGGAGTTTAGGGAGTGACACGTGTCCATGTTGGTACTTTCCGGGAAGGGGCTGACCGGCGCGGCGGCTGAGAGAGGTAAGAAAGAATTGACTATTTCAATCATTCATAAGAAAGAATCAAGCATATCCTCAATCCCGATTCCCGACTATGCATCTAGAACAAAAACACAGTCTTATTCGGTATAAACAGTGGCAGTAGTCCCGTTCTCCTGGACCCTGTGGTTAACGACCCTTGGATTAGATCTAAGGGTTGAGAAAAAAAACTGACTAAAAAATTATAATTGTATCATCAAAACACTATTTTGATTATTAAAAATAAGTTAGAAAAAAACCAAACAACCACCACCATCATCCGATTGAAAAGAGGCAGAACTTTCCACCAGCAGGTGATCAACTTCCACCCTTAGAAAATTCTAAATAAAATCTTTAAAAACAACATCTCTATAAAATAAAATAAAAAAAGGCAGCCCCACCACATTAGATCTCCCCATCGCCTGTCTCAGACCCGCGTCCACCTGCCCCTCTCTGTATGTTTCTCGATGACTCTCTATCATGTGGGATGGGTGTGGTGAGAAGAAAAATCCAGTACATCTAGCCACCCACACAACGGTGAATTGTCGTTTTCGGAATCTCGCCCCTCCTCTCGACCAGATTGACACCAATGACCAGATTCTCTCATGGGTAGGGTCCTTCATCGCCACCATTCAAATGGGTCAGTTGTAGGATCGTGTTGAGGCCGCGAACGAGCTCGCTTCCCCTAGTTTGTTGTAATTTCAACCGGAGTTGGTGGCTGTGAGCGTCGATGGATGCAAGAACATGTTCTTCGTTTTCGCCAGAGAGCGTGTTTTGCTTTCTTTTACTTTTTTAATTTTAGTTTTTGTTAAATAAAATTAATATAAAATGATAACATATTGATTTTTAAACTTGTTTTTAATCTAATGGTTGGTGACCACATTTTCCTTGGACAATAAAAGAGAATAAAGCCGAACGGCTATACTATTTTGGAAAAAAAAAACAGGTATAGCCGGGCGGCTATACTATTTATAAATGTAAAAAAACCGGCCTAGCGCTTAAGGGCTCAAGTGTCAAACAGGTATAGCCGCGCGGCTATACGGTTTTTAAAAAAAATACCCCAGCATAGCCGCGCGGCTATACTATTTTTGGGAAAAAAGGACACGTGTAGCGCTACACGTATCAAAACAAGTATATCCGATCGGCTATACTATTTTTGTTTCAAAAAAATGCCCCAGGCTATACGTTGTTGGGAAAAAAAAAAAAGCATTACCGTAGTATAGCCGAGCGGCGATACTATTTAAATATTATATTTTAAAAGTTTAGCCTACCTTTTATTAATTTTTTTTTTTATAAAAAAAGTTCCCTCCTAATTGCATTAGTTTATACTTTATTGATATTAATTGGTTAGTTTCAACATATCCAGAGTGGATATTGAAGAGAGAAATTTCAGAGTAAATCAATATAAGAGTTCAATTTTTTTTTTTCTTCTTTTTTTGTGGGAATGTTTGCTTTTAATCTAACTCGTTCTCTCGAGTGAAACTTGTTGGAGGAGCAAATCAATATTATTCTAATAATTTAATTAAACAATTAAATTAAACAACAAATAGAATAATGAAATTAAATATGGCTAACAATTAAAAACTATTCCAATAGGTATTAGATAAGGACAAATTCAATCAAACAAAAACATTATATAATATTTGAATTTTAAAAATAATTCAAATAAATAAATAAATAATTAACTAATCGGATTTAATTTAAATCACAAAGCCAAGATGTGTATAGAAAACAGTTGGATTACTGAAAAATATGTACATACGTGTATAATACGAGTATTAAACATGAAAATGCTAAATTATTTATATGGGTAATAACTTTGGCAAAGTAAAAAATCAAAGGAGACAATAGCTACTCGAGTAATGTCCTAATAGTAATAGATAATGCTCTAAACTACTCTTATCGATAAAAGAAAATCGAAGGGGACTATATATATGAGAAAGCAGTTTGACGTTTGGTAAACTTTTTGATAAAAGTGTTGTTAGTACAATAATCAGTTTCTAAGTGTTTGGTAAATTTTTTGTGAAAGTGTTGTGAGCTGTGCATAATGACTAAAAATGTCATTATATTGAAATGACTTTTCTATTCAAGTGTTTGATAAAAGGGAAAGCACTTTCACGTTCACTTATATATTTTGTATTAAATATGTTTCCATCACACCGTAAAAATTATTTTAATTAGAAAATAAATAAAGTATTATGTTGAAAATTAAATATTTGTATCCAAAAGCTAATTAGTAATTATATTAATTAAATAAGACTAAGATATTACTCAATTAAAATATTACAAAAGAAATAATAATTAAAATATCCCTACATGCATTAGAACTGTAAGTGGCATTCTTTGCTCGGCCTATCTCTTGGGTTACGCTGCACACAGAAAGACCTACATGCATGAAATAATCTCACAACTTCATGTAGATCACCCGAGTCCCCTATTGATGTATCAAGCACTTCAATGGACCAGCCTTTTGTGTATAGCATCCATGCCTAAAAGAATTTATCAAAAGTTCAAAATCACTGGGCTTACTTAAAAGAAGAAATGAAAACAAAATAAGGGCCCATTCGGTAACGTTTTAAGGGGTTGTTTTCATTTTCAGAGAACAACAACGAGGCAAAAACACGTTCTGTGGCCCAAAAATAGAAAACACTGAGAATGTTTTCATAAAATGAAAACAAGTTCATGTGTACTTGTAGAAAACATAAAAAAAGTTGTTTTCATTCTCATGGGAAACATTTTCATAAAAATTACTCACATATTATTATTTCAAATTGTACTACCAGACACGTTTTCATTGTTTTTGTTTTCTGAAGATCTTTTCTAATTAATCTACCAGAGGCATTTTCATTTCCTGAAAATACAAATTTGTTTTCTTGTTTTCATTCTTTGAAAATATTATAAGAAAACATTCTTCGAAAATGTTACCGAACGGGCACTAAGTAAATTCTATGTTTCTCTTCCCACTCACTATCTCTAGCACCAACCCACCAAAACTATAGACATCGAATTTTATCGAGTAGAACCCATCAATTGTGTATTCTGAGGACATGTAACCACTACAAACCAGTCAATCAAGAACTAAGTTCACAAGCAAATCAAGTATACTATATGTGTGTATTGGTTCTTTTGTGATATATACTTACTATGTTGCAACCGCTTTCTTGGTTTTTAAGAGCACAAAATAATTCAGAGATGGCTGCTTTACTATTTTGGAACTGTGCGTGGCTTCTTTACTATTTTGGACTCCATCTTCTTATAAGAAGTTTCGCCAATTAACTAAGACATCCGTTAATTGCTTCTCCCCAATATGCTCATTTCCAGAAGCTACAGAAGTCTTTGTTTCTCCTATAACTGAGATAAGAAATCATAAGCATTACACGAGATCTCTTTCTTCGCTATCTGCATGATTATGTTCAACAACACAAGTGTTACCACATAAAGGAAGGAAGGTAGGTTCAATAAATGACAAGGCAACAAAATTACCAACCACAGTCACAACCGCGCTACAATTTCGATGTTGAGAAGATATATAATCTTAACTTGTTAGGAAAGAATTGGACACCCAAAAATAACACCTAAATATATTACCAATTTTATTAAACTTAAAAGAAGACTTGAAGTATAACCAATTCTGCAGTTCCAAAATAAATAAAATAATAATTTGTAAGTCATATCCCTTGCTTGGACTGGAAATAGGTGATGAGTGCCTCATTGTTGGAACTGTGCGTGGCTCCTTTACTATTTTGGACTCCATCTTCTTATAAGAAGTTTCGCCAATTAACTAAGACATCCGTTAATTGCTTCTCCCCAATATGCTCATTTCCACTAAGAGTATATCAAACAGCAAAAACTTTCACTATCTAGCGTGTACTCAATCATCCATATATACAAGGGGAGAATGGAGATGATGTGGCTCATAGAATCAAAGCACGATAGGTAAAATGGAGGGTTTTGTTAGAAAACAGACATATTCATATTAGCCAAATGTTACAACCAGCACAGTGATATGCACACCTCTATCTCTGTTTCTCTAACGGCATATTAACCATTATTAGACACAAATTCTTAAGAGATCAGATTAAAATATTTGCCCCCTTTTGAATCCTTCAAAATTGGAGATGTTTGCTGAATAATCTTTGCTACCCTTCAAAATTGAAGGGTCATTGCCTCAACCACAAAAACCTGGTTGGGTCATTGCCCTCGAGTCAAATTTATCTCGATGTAATCCTTGAATATGAACAAAACAAACACAGCCAAAGATACGAAGATGAGAAAGATCAATTTTCCTTCCTTTGAGAATTTCAAGAGGAGATTTGTAGTTAAGAACTCGACTTGGAAGCCTATTGATCGCATAGGCTGCCGTAAGAACTCCTTGAGACCAAAACTTCTTAGGAACATTCATTTGCAGCATGAGCGACCGCGTTTTTTCAAGGAGATCACGATTTTTTCTCTCTGCCACCCCATTTTGTTGGGGTGTGCCAACACAACTTGTCTGATGAATTACACCATAAGAACTTAAGTATTGTGAAAGGGTACTGTTCATAAATTCAGTACCATTGTCAGATCTCAGAACTTTAAGCTGGGCTGAAAATTGATTCATTATAAGCTGATGGAACTCTTTGAAGACAGAAGCAACCTCACTCTTTGATTTCAATAGATATAACCAAGTAGCCCGAGAGAAATCATCGACAAAGATAAGAAAATATTTAAAGCCATCAAAAGATTCTAAGGGTGCTGGCCCCCATACATCTGAGTGAACAATCTCAAAAGGTCTGGTAGTTTTTGACAATGAATGACTAAATGGCAGACGTGTCTGCTTTGAAAAATGGCAAATATCACAATCTTGGGATGCCTTATCCAGTGCTGGAAATAAGCTTGACAAAACAGATTCAGAGGGATGTCCCAAACGTTGATGCCACAAAACATGATTTGGGAGAGAATTGACCTGGAGCCCTCTTGAGTTGTTAGGAAAATTATGAAGAAGATACAACCCATTTGAGTAAACACCTTCACCAATCTTCTTCTTGGTAATTCGATCCTGAAAAATCACATTAGAAGGAGAAAAAATGGCATCACAATTTAAGGAATTTGTCAGTTTCCCTACCGACAACAACTGAAAAGGGAATGATGGCACGTATAAGGCAGTAGACTCAACATCTGTACCAAGAAATTTAACCTTCCCTTGGCCCAAAACTGAGACATCAGTACCATTAGCTACAGAGACAGAGTGAGCCTTAGTGAAATTCTTAAATTCACAAAGATACTGTTTTTGATTCGTCATGTGATCGGTGGCTCCCGAATCTATAACCCAAACATTTGACATAGTGCTGGAAATAAGAGCAGTCACAAAGGCTTTGACAATACCTGAGACATCAGAAGTAGAAGATTTTCCATATTGTTGAAGAAAATTAGCAAACTGGCCAAGAAGAGTAGTAGAGTTCGAGGCAAGATTTGCTCCAGCATTATTGGAGAGACTTGCATCAATTTTACAATTGGGATTCTCATTTTTTTGGTGGAGATACGCAGCAAACTCACCAAGAAAAGCTGAAGGGTTGGTGGTGAATTTTTCAAAATCATCAGCAGCAGAAACTTGATTGGCACTGTGTTTTTGTTCTCCCTTGCCTTCCTTTCCAAATTTTGGTTTCAAATGAGGGTGGAGAATCCAACACCTATCCTTGGTGTGACCTTTTTGTTCGCAATAACTACACTCCAGATTGCCTTTTTTTCCTTTGAAATTTTTGCTTGCTTGTTTTTTAGCACCAGCTACAAAAGCTTTAGATTCAGAACTTCCAGCGCCTGATTTGGTTTCTACGTTCATGACTTTCTTCCTTACCTCTTCTCGTTGAATAGTAGTACAAACAGTATTGAAAGAAGGCATTTCAGCACTCATCAAAATGTGACTGCGTAAGTCTTCATAATTTGGATCCAAACTTGCCAAGAGTTGGATCCAAACTGGACAAGAGTTGGAAAATTTTATCCTCTTTAGCTTTTTTCAGAAGAGTGGCTGAATCAATAGTATGAGATCTGTAAGGATCTAGCTCATTCCACATGTGTTTAAGCTTTCCCAGATGTTCAATAAAAGATTTTCCATCTTGATACACCCCAGCAATATCCTTCTTTAGTTGAAAAATCCTGGCTGCATTATTTTGATTTCCATACATTTCTTTGACAGCAGTCCAAAGATGTTGTGCAGAATCAGAAAAACTGAAAATCTCAGCAACCTGAGGCTCCATAGAGTTGAGCAACCAAGACATGACAAGTTGATCCTTGCAGAACCAATCCTCATACTTTGGATCATCAACAGCGAGTGCAGGAATATTTCCATTGATGAAGCCAAGTTTCGATCTTCCTCCAAGAGCCAAACTGACAGCTCTTGACCAAGGAATATAGTTAAATCCATTTAGAAGAACCGAACAAAGGCGAAGATTGGGATTCCCATCAGATTCGCCGGGAAAAACAGAAGCTCTCCCAGAAGAATCACCCATTGAGAAGACAAAGAGACAGGATTTTCAAAGGTCCTGCTCTGATACCATGTAGAAATCAGAGAAAAAGAAGAAAACAGAACCACACAAGTTTAACGAGGTTCGGCAAATTTGAACCTACGTCCCCGGTGAAGTTTGAGATTCTTATTCATCGTATGGATATCAGTACAACAGGCTGCATATATAGGCAAGCCTTTTACAGTCATTAGAAGCAGCAATAAAGACTTTTACAGTACCAAGAAAATACAGTTGTTGGAAGATGAAGAGTTTCCAGCAACTGTAAGAAGACAAAGAGTTTCCAGCAGCAGTTAATTATTTTACACATTCCAATATGCTTGCTTCGGCTTCCCAATCTCAATATCAAGCTCAAATTTGCAGCTAAACTTTTTCAATTTCGGGTTTCAGACTTTCAGTCAATCGCAGTGTTCGAAAAATTGGCCTAGGCGGGTGGCTAGGCGGCTAGGATGGCGCTAGGCGACTAGGCGGCTAGGCGGGCGCTAAGCGGCTAGGCGGGCCTCCTAGGCGGGTTGGGTCTTTTTTCGGTGCCGAAGAGGGAGGACGAAGCAGCCGAAACCGCTTGAGTTGATGGAGAAGTGAAATGGCTGCGATTGCGTCTGCAAGCTCCGTCCTCTGCGAGTGCAAGCTTCGTGTTCGTTTCGAATGTATTTAAAGAGTATAGCCGACCGGCTATACTGCTTAAATATTCGAATATATTAATATTTAACGAGTATAGCCGAACGGCCATACGTTTAAAATATCCGAATGTATTTAGACAGTACAGCCGTGCGGCTATAATGTTTAAATATACAATTTTGTCATATCAATTTCGGGTTTAGGGCTAAAATACCACTTTAGCCCATTGGGCTAGAGTTATTTCTTCAATTATTTTATTTATACAAGCGATATTGGGGAATAAGAATTTAAATTCTTTCTTATACCTCCCATTCTAATGATTTCATATATTAGCCCATTTGGGCAAGAATAAAAAATTAATTTTATTTATAACACATAATATAGGTTAAACCCATAAATACAAACCAAAAAAAAAAAAAAAAAAAAACAGGATAGGGACCTACCAACATTTTGTGGATCAAAGAATGTTGAATTTCATAGTATAAATTGCTTGTATAGCAATTTACTTCCTAAAATGTATCCATTGTAATTATGAGCTAAACTCAATTACAGCCTTTTTTTTCTCATTACACTTGACAATCACGCTCTTCTGCTATTAGAGATATTAGTTTGCGCTGTATTCTATGTAGATGAAAAATTGGATACAAAACAGTCTAACGAGACAACGAAGAGAAGTTTGCAGTTATGTTTGGAAATTAATAGAAGGTATCAGAGGTCATATGACATTGATATATGAACTATTCTAAATGAGAATTCAAATATGTGTTAGATGAGAAGTAGCATCTCATTCTTGAATATAACATATTATTTCATTTGTCTACTGGTTGTGCCTGTTGTTAAGTTGGTGCAACCAACATTTTTTCACCAAGAAATTTTTCCTCAACCTCGAAGAAATTTAGCTAGGAAAACCTTTGGTGGGAAGGGAAAGTTAAGATAGAAATAGAGGCAAAGCCAAGGGTGAAGAACAATCACGAGCACATGTGATATTACAAAAAATGTAGCGAAGGAATTTAGAATGACCATTTTCCAAATGAAGCACACATCTTATAATGAAATCAAGATAGGAACTTATAACAAGCCCTCATTAGAGTACAATGTCCAAAAACACAAGATAAACACCACACCACACCACACTCAACACACATAATTGCTCATTAGTGTTGTAAATATAAAAAAAGATGAGATATCGCTTAGTACAATCAAATAGTTCTTCATTCCTAGTTGCCCAAATCATTGAAAGTATCGTGCAAATCATTGAGCATTTCATCCCATGTCTCCTCCACATGCAGATGAAATGAGTATGCATCAACAAGAAGAACAAAGTTGTCCATACCACGAAGAAATTCAGGAAATTCAGAACCCTCGCACATAAATTTACTAATATGAGAAGCAAGCTTTGATATTTCATCATCGTTCTCATCGAAACCAGAACAATCTCTGGCGTCCAACATCACCATATCTTTGCATTCGCGCAGCAACGTGACAAGACCATCCTGATTAACTTTTGCACCCTTCACCACTTAGCATTAGAACTATAACAGGCACACTCAGCCTATCTTCTGGGTTCCACTGCACACATGAATTAATCTCACAACTTCATGTGGATCACCTGGGTCCCATATTGATGTATCAAGCACTTCAATGGACATGCCTTCTGTGTATGGCATCCATGCCTATAAGAATTTATCAAAAGTTCAAAACCATTGTGCTTATTTAAAAGAAGAAACAAAAACAAGCAATGATTAAATTCTATATTTCTATTTTCCACTCACTATCTCTAGCACCAACACACCAAAACTATAGACATCGGATTTTATCGAGTAGAACTCATCAATTGCATATTCTGGGGACGTGTAACCACTACAAACTAGTCAATCAGAAACTAAGTTAATAAGCAAATCAAATATACTATATGCATTATGTTTTGGTTCTTTTGTGATTTATACTTACTATGCTGCAACAACTTTCTTGGTTTTTAAGTGCACAAAATAATTCATAAAAATTAATTACTATTTGATGAGTAATTTATGAAACAAATTAAATATTTAAATACTAATTATTCACAAAAAAATAATAACTAAAAGCTAATTAGTAATTATATTAATTAAATAAGACTAAGATATTACTCAATTAAAATATTACTAAAGAAATAATAATTAAAAGACCTATGTGCATTACAACTGTAAGTGGCATGCTCTGCTCGGTCTATCTCCCGGATTACGCTGCACACAAAAAAGACCTACATGCATGAAATAATCTTACAACTTCATGCAGATCACCTGAGTCCCCTATTGATGTATCAAGCACTTCAATGGACCATCCTTCTGTGTATAGCATCCATGCCAAAAAGAATTTATCAAAAGTTCAAAATCATCATGCGTACTCAAAAGAAGAAACGAAAACAAACAATAAGTAAATTCTATGTTTCTCTTCCCACTCACTATCTCTAGCACCAACCCACCAAAACTATAGACATCAAATTTTATCGAGTAGAACCCATCAATTGTGTATTCTGAGGACATGTAACCACTACAAACCATTCGATCAAGAACTAAGTTCACAAGCAAATCAAGTATACTATATGTATGTATTGGTTCTTTTGTGATGTATACTTACTATGTTGCAACCACTTTCTTGGTTTTTAAGAGCACAAAATAATTCATAAAAATTAATTACTATTTGATGAGTAATTTAAAATAATAATTTTTCCCTATGAAAATTAAAGTCTGAAAAATATTAAAACATAATAATTACTATTTATTAAGTAATATAATTTTTGAATTTAATTAAAATATTTAATACTAATTGTTCACTAAAGAAAGAATGATTAAAACAAAATTACAAATAAAATTACTTAAAATAAAGCAAAGATATTATTTAATTACAAAAAAGAAAATAAAAAAACCTAAAGAAACTAATTTAATATTGCACAGCCGCCCAGGCCGCCTAGCCTGATTTTTTGAAAATATCCTTGTGATTCTTTATGTTATCGGCTTGATCTTGCCTCTTATGTTGCCCACGTCAATTCTGGTCAATCATGGAATTGAAAATTGTCGTTGACGTTGTCTGCCAAAGAACAAATAGCATGCGAAGATCACCTGTTAGACCCTTTTGTTGAGAATTTCGTAGTCGAAAATCAAAGTCTACTTCTGGTAAGCCCTCAAAATCGTCAAAATAATCTTGTTCTGGTCTATTTCTTTGTTGTTTTTACAAGGAAAACTATATCTTATTCATAACAGAGAAAGAAAATATTGAATTTCTAAAGAGTTGTATTTTGTATTATCAAATCATAATCTATTACAATTGTGCAGAGATGAATATAAAGGAGACAAACCCTCCTACATGAGACTTAGGGAAGGTAAACGGCAGCCCCTTTAATTAAGAACAACCTTCTATACAAATAGTTCCTAAACACAAGAAAGAGAACTACATGGGGAACGGGAATACACAGACAAACAAAAAACGCTGGACAACTTCCAATACAATGCTGGCACGCTGGACAACTTCCAATACTCCCCCTCAAGCTGGATCCAGAAGGTTGATGGATCCAAGCTTGGACAGAAGCCTTTGAAACTGATGAGAAGCCAAAGGTTTGGTGAATATGTCGGCCAACTGATCGAAGCTTCTTGTATAATGGGTCTGAATCACCTGCGACTGGACTTGTTCCCGAACATAATGACAGTCAACTTCGATGTGTTTCGTTCTCTCATGAAACACTGGGTTTGATGCTATGTGCATTGCTGCCTGGTTATCACAGAATAAGGACATAGGATGAGTTGTAAACACACCTAAATCACATAGAAGACCCTTTAGCCATATCAGTTCACACGCAGTTGAGGCCATTGCTCGGTATTCAGCTTCGGCACTTGATCTTGCGATGACAGTTTGCTTTTTACTCTTCCATGTGACCAGGTTCCCACCTACGAAAGTACAGTAACCAGTTGTGGACTTGCGATCGATTGCGTTTCCTGCCCAATCAGCATCGCAATATCCCATGATTTGGGTGTTCTCATTCTTCTTCATGATGATGCCACGACCCACAGACCCTTTTAAGTAGCGTAGGATCCTTTTAACAAGGTTCAAATGTTCGACTGTGGGAGATTGCATGAATTGGCTTGCGATACTCACTGAATATGTTATGTCAGGTCTGGTGATTGTTAGGTAGATCAACTTACCAACAAGTCTTTGATAATAGCTTATATTCGTGAGTGGCGTGCCCTCCAAGCTGAGTTTAAGCTTGCTATCAAGGGGAGTTATTGCTGGTTTAGCATTGCTCATGTTAGCTTCCTTGAGCAGATCTATAACATACTTTCTTTGATTAAGAAATAATCCCTTGTGTGAAGTTGCCATTTCTATTCCAAGAAAATACTTCAAAACACCAAGGTCTTTAATTGCAAACCTTTGTTGAAGTGATTGTTTGAGCTTGGAGATCTCTTCAGCATTATCACCTGTAATTATTAAGTCATCGACATAGATCAACACAACTAATTTTCCCACAGCTCCAGTGCGAACAAACAATGATGAATCGGCATTACTTCTTTTGAAACCAATACTCTGAAGAACTGAACTTAGCTTGGCATACCAAGCTCGAGGAGATTGTTTCAGTCCATAAATTGATTTGTGCAATTTGCACACTAAATCAGGTTCATTGTTTTGAGGATGTCCTGGTGGCAATTTCATGTAGACTTCTTCTTCGAGATCACCGTGCAAAAAAGCATTCTTCACGTCCATCTGATACATGGACCATCCCTTGTTGACCGCAACAGACAATAGAACCCTAACTGAGTTCATTTTCGCAACAGGTGCAAATGTTTCTTTGTAATCCACCTCGAATGTTTGAGTGAATCCCCGAGCCACCAGCCTTGCTTTATGCCTCTCAATGGAACCATCTGAATTAAATTTGATCTTATAGATCCACTTACAACCCACTGCCCTTTTTCCTTTTGGAAGTTTGGTGATGCTCCAGGTTTGGTGCTGGTCTAGAGCTTTAAGTTCTTCTTGCATTGCCTCTTTCCACACAGCATGGTTGTTAGCCTCATGAAAATTCTGAGGCTCACTGTAACTTGAAATATTGTTTAGAAATGCAGCATGTGAGGGAGTCACCCTTTGGTATGATACACAATGGGAGATCGGATGCTTGGGTTTGTAGGTGACAAAATCTTGAAACCTTGTGGGGGGTTGTCTATCACGCATAGGATTGCGTCGTGGTGCTGCAAGTGTTGTCTCACACTCATTCAAATCTTCAGATACATCTTGAAGTTCACCTTGGTTGTCACCATCCTCATGCAGTGTCTCATCAGGCTGAGTGGCTTCATTGTTACTCTCAGTGAATGGTACACTGAGACTTTTATTTGTTGAAGCATAAGGAATGTTGAGCTCAATTCTTGGTAGAGGAAACAAATCCAAGACACACTCCCCTTGAATTGTGGTTTCAAGTAACTTGCTGTAAAAAGGATTAGTTTCATGGAATCGAACATCTTTAGACACAATCATTTTTCTCAGTTGGGGATTATAACACTTATATCCCTTTTGTGTTGATGAATAACCAAGAAAGATGCATTTAACAGCTCTAGGGTCCAATTTATCTCGATGATGAGGTTGGACATGAACAAAACAAATACAACCAAAGACTCTAAGATGTGAAATATCAACTTTTCTTCCTTTCATGACCTCTATGGGAGATTTAAAGCCCAAGACTCGGCTAGGTAGTCTATTAATGAGGTAAGCCGCTGCCATGACTCCTTGAGACCAAAATCTCTTTGGTACATTCATTTGTAGCATTAAAGCTCTAGTTTTTTCAAGTAAATCACGGTTTTTTCTTTCCGCTATGCCATTTTGTTGAGGAGTGCCAACACAACTTGTTTGATGCATGATGCCATGATTGCTCAAATATTGTGTCATGACATGGGACATATATTCGGTGCCATTGTCAGACCTTAAGGTTTGAATTTGAGAAGAGAAATGGTTTGTAACAAGATTATGAAAATCCTTAAACACTTCCATAACTTCGTTTTTAGACTTTAAAAGGTACAACCATGTGGCTCTAGAGAAATCATCCACAAAAATTACAAAATACTTAAAACCATCAAAAGATTCACTCGTTGGCCCCCATACATCCGAATGAACAAGTTCAAACATCTTACTAGCCCTGGATAAAGATGAGCTAAAAGGTAGTCTAGTGGCCTTAGACATATGGCAGGTTTCACATGAAATGGAATCCTTCCCTAGGTTTGGCAACAAGGTTGACAAAATAGGTTGCGAAGGATGAGCTAAACGTTGATGCCACAATTGGTTATCTTGAAGCGAGGTGGACTTGGCTTGAAAAACTCTGGGACTGCTCTTTGATATGTAATAGAGGCCATCTAGAAAAAACCCTTCACCAATCGTCTTCTTGGTGACACAATCCTGAAAAATGACATTGTGAGGAGAGAAGATGGCTAAACAATTCAAGTTATTGGTGATTTTTCCCACAGATAGCAGTTGAAATGGAAAGGAAGGAACATATAAGGCCACTGACTCAATTTTATCTGACATCAAATTGATTTTTCCCTTTCCCAAGACATCAGCACCCTCACCATTTGCAATTGAGACTTGAGAAGGTTTTGATAATTTTTCAAACTTATGAAACTTAGACACATGGTTGGTCATGTGATCTGTGGCACCCGAATCTACAACCCAAAAATCATGCAACATATTTACATTAAGAGCAGTTTTGAAAGCATTCATGACACCTTGCCTGTCTTGTTGAGGTATGTGTTCAGTGTCTGCCAGAAAACCAGCAAACTTGCCTAGCAACGCTGACGAGTTTCCATCTTCAATACTGGTTGTATGGTTACTTCCAGCCCCTCCATTTTTGCTTTGAAGATACGATGCAAACTCATTTATAAGTGCAGTTGGATTTGCTGTGAAGTTCTTGAGTGTATCAGATCCATTGAAGATGGAGACAGATGCATGGTTGGCTCTGTGTGTAGTACGATTCAGCCTTTGTGAGCCCTTGTTTTCTTTCATGAAATTAGGTTTTAATTCTGGGTGCAAAATCCAACATGTCTCCTTAACATGACCAGGGTAGTTACAGTGTTGGCACTTCAAGTTTGGATGCTTCCCTCTGTACTTCCTCTCGTTGGTTAGATAAGCCCTTGCTTCAGATACATTGGCCTTTGTACCAATGTTCATGACTTTTCTACGTACTTCTTCACGTTGAATAGTTGAACATACACTGGTGAAGGAAGGGAGTTCGGTGTTCATGAGTATGTGGCTTCGTAGGTCTTCATATTCTGAGTCAAGACTGGACAAGAGTTGAAATATCTTGTCTTCTTCAGCCCTCTTTAGTAACGTAGAAGCATCAGTTGTATGCGGGCGATATGTTTCCAGCTCATTCCACATGCTCTTCATGCTACCTAGAAGTTGTACAAAAGGCTTTCCTTCTTGTTGCAGGTTGGAGATGTCCTTCTTCAATTGGAAAACGCGTGCAGCATTGTTCTGACTGCTGTACATTTCCTTGACAGTCTCCCATAGCTTGGATGATGATTCAGAGTAACTGAATATTTCAGCTAGTTTACGTTCCATAGAATTTAGGAGCCACGACATAACCAGCTGATCTTTGCTAAGCCAGGATTCATAAGTTGATGAAGAAGCATCAGGGGCTTCGATGCTTCCATTTATGAATCCTAACTTGGACCTTCCTCCTAGAGCAAGAGATACTGCTCTCGACCAGGGCAAGTAGTTAAACTCATTCAACAAGACTGAGCTTAATCTTTGATTTGGATTTACATCCACCTCAGACAAATTCACGGATGAAGGAACTTGTGAACTTTCTGCTTCAGACCCAAAAGGATTATCTTCAGCCATTTTGAAGGTTGAAGGAGATCAGATAGAAGTAACGCAGAAGCAGATTATTTTCCCTGCTCTGATACCATATTGAATTTCTAAAGAGTTGTATTTTGTATTATCAAATCATAATCTATTACAATTGTGCAGAGATGAATATAAAGGAGACAAACCCTCCTACATGAGACTTAGGGAAGGTAAACGGCAGCCCCTTTAATTAAGAACAACCTTCTATACAAATAGTTCCTAAACACAAGAAAGAGAACTACATGGGGAACGGGAATACACAGACAAACAAAAAACGCTGGACAACTTCCAATACAATGCTGGCACGCTGGACAACTTCCAATAGAAAACCTACAAGATAGATGGGCTAGAAAGGAAACAGAGAAAGGAAAACTATTTCTTTGTTCTTTTCGTCTTCAAAGATATCTTGTAGAATTACAAGCCTTTTCTTGTCTGGGAATTTATATGATGATCAATTGGTTCTTGTGCATGAATTGCTTTTTGGATATTGGTTATAGATCACTGGTTTGCAAATGGTAGTTTATAACGATTATAAACTATAATGATCACCCAGGCCAAACAAAATATGATGACCTCATTATTCCAAATGATAGAAATAGATGCTGATATTTGAAGATGAAAGGACATAATCAGTTAATATGAAATTGCTGACATCTTACTTTCTGAAGGTAAATATTATAGGTGTTCTTATATGTCTCAGTTGCATGCAAAGATGGGTCCACTTTTCTAGTTTCTCTAGGTAGAAGATGTAGTCTCTTGTGCTACTGATGGTGAGGCTTCTACAATACATGATCTGGACTTTTCTTCGTTGCGCTCCCAGTTAGATCTTCTGGCTGCAGTAAGTGCTTAGAGTGTTAAGTCTATATCGAGCACCTTGGACAGTGGATTGCTGCAGGCACCTGATGGTGACGGTGGATCAAGAGACTACGTGAGATTTACCAGACGCCAGTGGGAAAGATGGTGCAGCTACTGAACCTTGGGATGATTCTTCAAAATCTGATGTTGCGGAGCTTGACACTTCAATTTTCCTTTCTTTTGATTCGAGAAATGAAGAACCGTATGAGAAAGCCGTACAGCGGTATTGTAGTTCTGTCTTGTTTCAAAATTCATTCAAATGGACAATTACTCGATAACTTCTTCAGTTGACTTCTATTGTTATCTTCTTCCGGTGTTCTGTATGAATGTTTATACATTCTGGCATATTTACTTTGAATTCTAGGGTGGGACTCACATTGCTAAGTCAGTTTTTCGAATTGTATGATCAACTAAGATACATACTCAGAGATCTTCCACTAGAAATAAAGCATGATCGTATGACTAGTTCTAGTGCTGAAAAGCCATGGACTGACAGAAGACTTCGTAAAAATAAGGAAATTTATGAGAAAAATACTTTAGTTTCTATGGACTTTTATGCATAAATTATCTGGTTTTGGAGAGCATATATATTTGGAATTGCCTCTTTTTTTTTTCTTTTTTTTTTTAAAGGGAAGGGAGGGTGTGTTATTGGCTGCAATTCTGTTCTTCTCTTGTTTGCTTTCCAGATAATTTTGTCATCATGCTTACAATTGAAGGTGGCATTTCTATTTCCAGTCACTGATTGCTGTCATTTAACAGATTGATAGATGAAGGAAAACTCATGGACGCTCTTGCACTTTCTGATCGCTTACGTAAAGGAGCTTCAGATCAGTTACTCCTGCTAATCATTGAATGGTTAATTGACCAACCTCCGTCAAATCCGGCAGAGAGTATATTTAAGTCAGGAACCAAAATATGGTCCCGAACTGCAAAATAGTCTGCGTTCCCACACCAACCCTTTTCCCTGGGGGCATTAATGTTGTAACCTGCTCCTGATCCTTCTCCAATCATAGTACAGAAACCATCATCAATAGCTGGATAAAAGGCTTCCAAACTCATGCCCGAAAGTAGCACAGCTCCATACTGTCATCATAACTAGAACTTTAATCTTTTGTGAGACAAGTCAACCAAGCAAGTTACAAGCTAGAAGCTGATCTAATGAGAAAAACTTTTGATAGAATGCAAAAACTTAGAAATTGTTTTCACAATAAGGAGTCTCTCAGTCAACTACAACCAAATTTTGATACCGTAGGCCAGAGATGGCTACTTCCATGAGATGGTGCAGGCCAACTTCCCCATCATTATCCAAGGACTTGAACAGATTATGGCCACCCCTGGTCACCGACGACAAGACACGGGCACCGTCTCGTAGGGGTCGAGATGCCAAAACACAATATGTGGCATTGCATCACCTTAGCCTTTCTCCTTAAGATTTTTTTGTAATGCCTCATAATCCGACTCCCAGCAACTACCACCAGCCCTATCAAAGTTTTCCAAACGGGTGAGCACAAACACCTTCTTGTCCATCTGATCCGACCTCAAATTCCCATCCACAGCCACTTGGAGAATCATATCAAACACTTTGCGAAAATAAATTTCCATGCCGCAGACCATCCTCCCCACAGAGGCGCACTTGGACATAAGAGCATCATTGTCAATGTCATCCCCCAAATTATGCAGCTCAAGCTCTGCTCTGCTCAATGTCATGGGGATTGTGGATCCAACTTCCCCATGACGTGTTGATGGCCAACTTCCCCATCGTTATCCAAGAAGGACTTGAACAAATTATTGGAGAAGGGCAACATCTCCTTATGATAGTTGCTTCACCCACATAACTCAAATACCAAAACCATGCAACCAGAAGACAGAAAAGAGCTCTCAATGTCTTGGAAGATATCAGTCCAAAGATTGGATCGAGGAAGCCAGTTAGCATTGAGGATGAGAGGCATTTTTTTGTGAAAATGCATAGGCTTTAGAATGGACCTTACATGGAGGTCGTGCTTGGAACCCACCAATGAATTCTCCAGTTGTGGATGCATCAAGGATGAAGCCTCCCCTAAAGAAAGAAACATCAATGAAGCTTTTGGGAGCACTTAATTAACTTGATATATGTAAATATGTAAAACAGCAGCCATGACAAAACAGTGCATTCAGAACATAAACATAGGATGCAAAAGCGATCCCACTAGAAGATTTAAGTTGAAAAAGAAAAAAAACCACACATATTCTCAAGCAACATTTTTCTGATCAACTTCTAATACCAAACAATATATTAACTCTAATTCAAATCACAACATGAGTTGTTGAAATCATGATAGAACACACATACGTAACATCTTAAAAGGAGAAGTTACCCACTTCCAAGGAGCATCTCGAGCAGGAAGATTCGAAAGCTTTAGACTAAGACTAGAAAAAAATTTCACGAGATCTCTTTCTTCACTATCTGCATGATTATGTTCAACAACACAAGTGTTACCACATAAAGGAAGGAAGGTAGGTTCAATAAATGACAAGGCAACAAAATTACCAACCACAATCACAACTATGTTACAATTTCGATGTTGCGAAGACATATACTCTTAACTTGTGAGGAAAGAATTGGACACCCAAAAATAACACCTAAATATATTACCAATTTTATTAAACTTAAAAGAAGACTTAAAGTATAACCAATTCTGCAGTTCCAAAATAAATAAAATAATAATTTGTAAGTCATATCCCTTGCTGGATGAGTGCCTCAATGTTGGAACTGTGCCTGGCTCCTTTACTATTTTGGACTCCATCTTCTTATAAGAAGTTTCGCCAATTAACTAAGACATCCGTTAATTGCTTCTCCCCAATATGCTCATTTCCAGAAGCTACGGAAGTCTTCGTTTCTCCTATAACTGAGATAAGAAATCATAAGAGCATTGCACATATACCATCCATTTACCAGAGGAATAAAATGCTGCCTTCACACTTTTAATAACACATCCAAAATATTTTGAACAAAAAAAAGCTGAGTAGATACAACAAGTCTGTCTCAACACATTTACTAACCAAATTCTGTTGCATGAACTCTACAATAAGAGCAATTTATAATTTTTCTTTTTATAAGAAACACAAATTAAGTTACAAACTTTCATTAAAACAAAGAAAGAGAATCGTGATGCAGAAGACACTGTTGATAATAATAGTGAAGATTTTTTGTACCATTCCTTCTACTCAGTTCTGATGATTTGACTTCAGTAGCAGGCAAAGTTGCATCTACTAGATGGTCACTGGAACCATATTCCTTTGAATTCTGCTAACCAAGTGGAGCCTTTGGATCTGACGAAGACATAAGAGCAACCAATTGCACCACTAAGAGTATATCAAAAAGCAAAAACTTTCACTATCTAGCGTGTACTCAATCATCCATATATACAAGGGGAGAATGGAGATGATGTGGCTCATAGAATCAAAGCACGATAGGTAAAATGGAGGGTTTTGTTAAGCATATATATAGTGTGATCATCATATTTTGCTAGAATTGAAAGCTAAGTTTATAGAACATTTGTTAGACCAGCCACGCTATATGGGATTGAATGCTGGACAGTTAGAAAACAGACATATTCATAGTTCCCGTAGGTACATATTAGCCAAATGTTACAACCTGCACAGTGATATGCACACCTCTATCTCTGTTCCTCTAACGGCATATTAACCATTATTAGACACAAATTCTTAAGAGATCAGATTAAAATATTTGTCAACTTTTGAATCCTTCAAAATTGGAGATGTTGGCTGAATAATCTTTGCTACCCTTCAAAATTGAAGGGTCATTGCCTCAACCTCAAAAACCTGGTTGGGAGAGAGCCTAGAGAGAAGAGAATAAGGCGGGAAACAGGGCGAGGAATGGAATTAGATGAATTAAGAGTCTCATGATCTCTTCTTCTATGGACCTGACTTGTGCTTGCTTCGGTTTCCCAATCTCAAGATCAAGCTCAAATTTGCAGCTAAACTTTTTCAATTTCGGGTTTCAGACTTTCAGTCAATCGCAGTGTTCGAAAAATCGGCCTAGGTGGGCGGCTAGGCGGCTAGGCGGCTAGGCGGGCTGCTGGGCGGCTAGGCGGCTAGGCGGGCCTCCTAGGCGGGTTGGGTCTTTTTTCGGTGCCGAACAGGGAGGACAAAGCAGTCGAAACCGCTTGAGTTGATGGAGAAGCGAAATGGCTGCGACTGCGTCTGCAAGCTCCGTCCTCTGAGAGTGCAAGCTTCATGTTCGTTTTGAATATTTTTAAAGCGTATAGCCGCACGGCTATACTCTTAAAATATTCGAATATATTAATATTTAACATGTATAGCCGAACGGCTATACTTTTAAAATATCCGAATGTATTTAAGAAAGTGTAGCCGCTCGGCTATATGTTTTAAATATACAATTTTGTCATATCAATTTAGGGTTTAGGGCTAAAATACCTCTTTAGCCATTTGGGCTAGAGTTATTTCTTCAATTATTTTATTTATACAAGCGATATTGGGGAATGAGAATTTAAATTCTTTCTGATACCTCCCATTCTAATGATTTCAGCTAATAGCCCATTTGGGCAAGAATAAAAAATTAATTTTATTTATAACAAATAATACAGGTTAATCCCATAAATACAAAAAAACAAAAAAACAAAAGAACAAAACAAAAAGAAAAAAAAAAGGGATAGGGACCTGCCAACATTTTGTGGATCAAAGAATAATTTCATAGTATAAATTGCTTTTTAAAATATCCAAAAGATGTTAATACTAAAAGTTGTACTTGGGTGTTCGGAATAAAAGGGAATATACCAATTTTGTATGACACAATGTTTCTGGTAGAAACAAGGAATGTTGGGTTTCTCCATATTTACAGATGTAGTCATACTTCCTTATTGCACATTTACGGAGACCAACATATTATCTTTAAGGGTTATTAAATACACGGAGCATATCACCAGAAGCGATTCCCTAAAGATGTATAAATAGCTGGGCTAAAGCTATATAATGCGTCATAAAGTTTAATCCCTTAAACAAAATCCCTGAAGGATTGAAATTGTATGAAGCAAGTCCCAGAAGGACGTGTGCCTGAAGCACAAATTTTGTACTCAATACTAATGTGTATAAATTGCCTCAATGAGTACATTAATTATGATATGGTTGCAACACATTACAACTCCCGAAGAGTTGATAATTGAATCAAAACTCCTGAAGAGTTAATACTTGGTCAAAACTCCTGAAGAGTTCAAGAAATATAATTGTCTCGGCCTGAAGATCGAGCATTACGCCAACGAGATTATTGCTTATACTAAAAAAGTATTGAAGCATTTTATGTAGATTATCCGTTGGGCACTTAAAGGATTTTCCGGAAATATACTGGACCGGACATTGTATTTTCCAGATAGAACTCAACTTCATCACCATCACTTTGGGACATATTTGATGCTATCTCCGCATAACATCATATACGGGCATATTTTTTTCAAGTGAACTTACAAATAGTCCAAATTTTGTTGGATACACGGACTCTGGAAATTTCTATGGTCGCTTATTGGAAAAAGTTAGTCATGAAGATTTCAGGGGGAGATATTCTTCAGGGGGAGCATCCAACAATATTACAAGATTGACTCACAGAAGCAGTGTCAATTATATGATATCCAGTAAGATGATCAGCAGTATGGCTTAAAGATATTTTGCCAAGCATCAGGGGGAGTGTGCTATCAATAAAGACCTTCACACACTGTACTCTTTTTCCTTCGTCCAGGTTTTTATCCCACTGGATTTTTCCTGGCAAGGTTTTAACGAGGCAGTGTTGCACGCGTGTCAATATACACAGAATTTTATGTTACACATGGTTAAGTACTCTTTTTCCCTTCGACCAGTTTTTGTCCCACTAGGTTTTACTGGCAAGGTTTTTAACGAGGCATATTCCATACATGTGGTCTCCAAGGGGGAGTGTTGTAAAGAATGTGGTGGAGCCCACACAAAGAAAATAGGAAAATGATAGTCAAAGGTTTAATGACGATGTTGGGGGAAGATTTTGGAGATGCATTGCACATCCACGGGAAGCCAAGAGACTTTGCCTATAAGTGGACTTCCTCCCTTCATTGTAATATAGAGAACATAAGAAAGTCTAAATGAAAATATCAGATTTCTATTACAGCTCAAGTTTTCTCTATATTCTCTCCACAATCTCTTTAGTTTTATAACAATCTACAAAATCAACTAAATGGGCTTAATTTTTCTTTGAGAGAGGTTCTTTATTCTTATTATCTACTTATTCATTGTATGACAACCTATGTACTAGGTATATCAACATTATATAACGTACCGAAAGTGATTTACCCAACAATTCCATATATTCCCTACTTCTTTGCTTTTTCATTAATTAATGTGGCATTCTATCTCACCACTTTAAAATGTTGTTGCACCAACAATTGCTCATGTTGATAACAGAAGAAGAAAAGAAGAATCGAGAAGCTTCATGATGATAGAGAGAAAACAGAAAAGAAGAAGAATTCAAGAAACTGATCTTTCTGTTATTGACCGAATGACTTACACTTTACGCGTGATAGGTTTTTATGTTACAAGTACACCAATAGCAGCCAAGTAATCGGGCTAACTAATCTAACTAACCTGAGACTAAACACATGATTTACTATAGCAGCCTAACAATACTCACGCGTCACCTAACTAATCATTAGGCAAACAGATTCAACTCCACATTTCCAACCTATAAATTGATAAACACCCTGCAAACAAAATGCATATCCTCCTTACAAAAACAAAACACAAAGATGAATCAATTGAGGGTGTTGCTAGTGACATTTTTGCTCGCGGCTATTGGTGTCGCTGCAATGCCAGCCACGCAGTTCAGATCTAGCGGCGGCATTCTTGACACACATATTCGTATTACCAACGGTCTAGGTCCAGACGTAGATCTCAGTATTCATTGTAAGTCTGCAGATGATGATCTAGGAGAACATCTGATTCATTATGAAACTGTCTATGGGTTTGATTTCAGAATTAAGATTTTTGGGGGTACACAATTCTTTTGTAGCTTTCAGTGGCCTGGCCAATTCCATTGGTTTGATATTTTCATACAAGATAGAGATAACTGCGAGAATTGTGCATGGTTGATCAAAGCTGACGGTCCACGCAGATTTAACAGTGAAACTCGTAGTTATGATGATGTATATCAGTGGAACGAGTAAATTTGTGTCGACGCATAGCTAGTAGAAGAAACTTCAAACATGGGACTATAATATCAAGTACTTATGTTGACGTGGGACTATAATATCAAGTACTTCAGACTTACCTACACTTGTTACCCACCCGAAGTTCTTTACTTTTTATTAACCTTGCATATATTGATTATGTTATGAGTAGAATAGTTATATATATATATAGGGAGCTTCTCCAATGCGAACTCCAAGATGCGAACTCCAATGCGAACTTGTGTTTTAACTGTTGGATGAAGAGCGAAAAGAAAGAAAATAAAGCACACAAGTCATCCAACGGTTAAAACACAAGTTCGCATTGGAGTTCGCATCTTGGAGTTCGCATTGGAGAAGCTCCCTATATATATATATAACTATTCTACTCATAACATAATCAATATATGCAAGGTTAATAAAAAGTAAAGAACTTCGGGTGGGTAACAAGTGTAGGTAAGTCTGAAGTACTTGATATTATAGTCCCACGTCAACATAAGTACTTGATATTATAGTCCCATGTTTGAAGTTTCTTCTACTAGCTATGCGTCGACACAAATTTACTCGTTCCACTGATATACATCATCATAACTACGAGTTTCACTGTTAAATCTGCGTGGACCGTCAGCTTTGATCAACCATGCACAATTCTCGCAGTTATCTCTATCTTGTATGAAAATATCAAACCAATGGAATTGGCCAGGCCACTGAAAGCTACAAAAGAATTGTGTACCCCCAAAAATCTTAATTCTGAAATCAAACCCATAGACAGTTTCATAATGAATCAGATGTTCTCCTAGATCATCATCTGCAGACTTACAATGAATACTGAGATCTACGTCTGGACCTAGACCGTTGGTAATACGAATATGTGTGTCAAGAATGCCGCCGCTAGATCTGAACTGCGTGGCTGGCATTGCAGCGACACCAATAGCCGCGAGCAAAAATGTCACTAGCAACACCCTCAATTGATTCATCTTTGTGTTTTGTTTTTGTAAGGAGGATATGCATTTTGTTTGCAGGGTGTTTATCAATTTATAGGTTGGAAATGTGGAGTTGAATCTGTTTGCCTAATGATTAGTTAGGTGACGCGTGAGTATTGTTAGGCTGCTATAGTAAATCATGTGTTTAGTCTCAGGTTAGTTAGATTAGTTAGCCCGATTACTTGGCTGCTATTGGTGTACTTGTAACATAAAAACCTATCACGCGTAAAGTGTAAGTCATTCGGTCAATAACAGAAAGATCAGTTTCTTGAATTCTTCTTCTTTTCTGTTTTCTCTCTATCATCATGAAGCTTCTCGATTCTTCTTTTCTTCTTCTGTTATCAACATGAGCAATTGTTGGTGCAACAACATTTTAAAGTGGTGAGATAGAATGCCACATTAATTAATGAAAAAGCAAAGAAGTAGGGAATATATGGAATTGTTGGGTAAATCACTTTCGGTACGTTATATAATGTTGATATACCTAGTACATAGGTTGTCATACAATGAATAAGTAGATAAAAAATGTTTGGCTAAGGAAGAGCTTATCATACATTGGCCGGACAACATTTATGAATTCTACCTCAATAATATTTTAGAAAAACAAATATTATATATAGTAAAACTAACCTAGAAACAAAAAAACATTTATGGTAACAACAAAATTTATGCAATAATTACCATATAAAGAAATATAAATGTGGTAAATATTTCTTATTAAGAATAAGTTGGCGGTGATGCGGGACAAAGCATTTACAGTATTCCACAACCCAAAAAAAAAAAAAAATATCAATTACAGATAACCTATTAAAGAAAAAGGATGAATGTGGCAATATATTTCTTACCAAAAATAACTTTGGCATGATGTGACACCCATACATGAATATCATATACTGGACAATATTCATGGTATTTATTGTTGATGGGGGCATATTCTAATATGTATTAGGTAGATACTTATATGTGTGAATCTCTCCAAAGCAGTCTTGGCCTATAAATTGTTGGGCATCCCACATACCCAATGTGTCTCAACATACAAAATACATACAAAGATGGACAAATTGATCATTTTGTTACTGATTTTTGCACTCATTACCATGTGTGAGGGTAAATTTTGGGGTATAACGCATGTTAAAATTATCAATGGTTTGGAACCACCGGCAGATGTTAGTGTTCATTGTAAATCCAAAGACGATGATCTTGGTGCTCGTCAACTTCAGTACAATGCTAGCTTTCAGTTTCAGTTTAAGCCCAACTTTTGGGGAAGTACACAATTCTACTGCAGCTTTGTGTGGCCAAAACAAATTCAGTGGTTCGACATTTTCAAACACAGCAGAGATGATTGCAAGTTTTGTACGTGGATTGTCAAAACTGGAGGTCCATGTATGTACAATTATGCCTCTGAGAGCTTTGATCAATGTCATCCCTGGAACAAGAAAATTTGATGTGCATATTACAACTTGATCAAGGGTTGCTCTGAGTTGTGTTCTAACTTTCCATTCATGAATAAATGTTTTGTTTTGACTTCTCTTTTTCTGTTTTTTTTTTTTCCCCTGAGTGCATGACATCTTAGATATATCCATTGGGCAATTTCGGTACTACTACCATAACATTTTTTCTAGTAAAATAAATATGCATTGGCAGTCCAAAAAAAAAAAAGACAAAAAGAAATATGCATTAAGAAAACCAGTACCCTCAAAGCATACTGAAGTAAAGGTGAATAATAACCATGAGATGTGGTGTGGTGGTAGCTCACCTCATTCCTTAACCATGAGGTTGGGGGTTCGATCCCCTCCCATGGGAATGGAGCGCATTTCGTGGCCAGCCGTTTACCTCCATTGGGAGAGCTCCCGCGGCGAAAGGGATTAGTCACTACTGTTAACCGGAAAACGTTTGACAATTTTTTTTGGGTGCTGATGATTTTTCCACTTCCCTTTTGTCCACTTACAATCCCTTTTATTTTATAATTCTTTTTACAATAACATATAAGGGAGTATTGTTTATACCCAGATGAACGGCCAATAAGAACAAGACACGTGGAAGAAATCGAGCCTGGTCATGGTTGCCCTCGGCACCCAGCCTACCGATCCGTCTATTAGGGCAACGCCCTCTCCTGGGACACATGGCATGCTCATCATTGATGTCCACAGTCCCACATCGAAATTCTAAACAAAGTGCACACATCCCAAGGCCTATAAAGGAGGCCAACTATCCCAAAATAGAGGTAATCAGAACTAACGGCATACAAGCCTATTGATCTGTCAGTTTAATTTACTAAATCCGAACTTACTTAAGCATTGGAGAGCCTTCTGCCGGTACCACACCGGTGCCCTAGGTCTTACCGAGCGTTTTCTCATATTGCAGATCATGCTCCCTACCGAGACCACAAGGATACCGAAGGCCCAAAATCACTAAGTTGAGCTTAAGAGTGCTAAATCACTTTTTCGCATCAACAAGTATAATTTCCAACAAAGAGAGTGTAAGTAGTTAAAAGAGAAGTGGGAAAATCAATTCTCTCTTTTTTACTTATTTATTATCAAACCTAAGACAAATTTGTTCAAAGGGGAAATAAAATTCTATGCCCTTTAGTTTGACCTAGGTTTAGTTTTAACTGTTTAATCAAATTCCATTGTTTACTAATAGTTTCAATTGGTCGAAACTATAATTTCCTCAATTGTTTAGAAGGTGGTGATGATGGTGATGGTGGTGGCAATGGCCATGGTAAGGCGGTGGTGGCAATGGCCATGATGTTAGTAGGGATGGTGGCATCAACGAGGATGGTGATGGTCATTTCCAAGTTAATGTGGTGGTGGCAACGACATAAAAATTGAAAATGAAAAGAAATATACACAAACCCTTTTTTTTTTCTTTTTTTTTTTTTGGAGAAAGAAAGAGATTTTTCATTAATCATGAAAAAGAAACATCAGCAGCCAAACGAGTGCCATCCCACCCGATCTTCAACTTTGGGACCATTGTTGTCCTTGTTGCAGTCACCCAACCCACCGCCAGTACCAATTAGGTCAAATTGTGGATTTAGCAACGAGGAAGATGTGCGGGTTGGGTCCAAAGCCCTCCATCTTTCTTGTTCTAGTTTTCATAGTTGATGATCTTATAAGTCCAAAGCTGAGACTCAGATATGGTTTTTCGTACTAGTTTCATTAATCATTATGTCTATTTGTTTTTTGTTTTTTTTTTTATCATGAAGTTTATTTGGGTTGGTGAATCTGTATTATTGCTCTTTCTTCTTTGCACTCCAGAGGATACAGAGAAGATATGTCATGGCTCGAGCCATCATGAAAATAAATTAAGGAAAACAACTGATGTTAGGGATTACATAGATGAGTATATATCCCTTGCATCGGATTTTTTTTTTTCTTTTCATGCAAGGTTAAATCTGGTGTTCAAAAAACTGGAGTTTTTTTTTCCTAAATTTTTCTGTAAAAGTTTTGCAATGATGGTGATAGTACCACGAAGGTTAGGCCTTCTCCAATCCATTTGGTCTTAAACTCAAATTTTCTCCCTCTAAAAAGTAACTACTTGGGTTTTTCCCGAACTCAAACCCTTTTTCCCCCAACCCTTCAGACTCAAATTTTAAATCTGCAACTTTATTAAATTGTTTAAGAGTGGTTTAATTCTAATTTTTTTTTTAAATGGATAACTTTTCTTCATTTAATCTTTTTAAATAACTTCATAATTTAATTTTTTAAACAATTTGACCTAAAAAAGATTGAAATCCCACAAAAATAATTTTATTCCAAAAGAAACACACAATACTTCAAATTCACCATACATGAAACCCAATAGGAATAATTTTTGGGGTTGGATCTGATTTAGATTAATTTAAAATATTATTTTAACCATTTGATTTAAATTTCAGCCGTTGGATCTTTATTTTTATCATTAAAATAGCTTGAATTTAATATGAATCATTGATTTGAGTTACTATTGGAATTATAAATAAAATTAAATAAAAAGATTATGTTTGAATTGTTGCCATTGGATTCCAATGACAACATCACCAGGCTTGCCACGTGGCGAGACAATAGCTACAGCACAGCAGCAGTGGCGGGGCCCACAGATTCTTCCTTGCACATGGACTGCTTCTGCTTTGAGTGGGCTCCATCAAAACATTTTCCAGTCCAAGCAATAGCTAGACTAGTATTTGACCCCAAATTTGAGTTTTCCCAAATTTTGGCTCTTACTTTTCTTGAGTTTGGAGATGAATTAGGCTATAATTTGGGATTATTTGGGTTTGGCCTCATGAGTTGGAGATGGCCTTATGAAAGAGCTGTAGAGCGGCAATGGAGGGTGTTCTTAGGTTGTGGCTGCGTTCAATGGATGAAAGATGTCTATTTAAGATATAAACATATAAAAGTTATATAAATTAATACAAATTAACCAAATAAAATAAGATAAAATAAAATGAAGGATGTGGCAATCACTTGGATTACCATATCATATGCCATGTCAGTTGGTAATAAATAGTTGTTATAAGAGTTGGTATATATCTCCTCTAACAACCATCTATATTTATCGAGTGGCAAATATGGTAGCTAACAATTTAGCTGATCTTGGCCATCCACATATGAACTTTCATGTATCTGTAATTTTACATATTAAAATTTCAGATGTATACAAGCATTTATAGTATATGAAATTTCCAAAGAGAATTCTCTTTGTAATTGACATTCATTTATAAAAAATATAAATAAATATTAAAAAAAAGCATTTATAGTATTCTACAACAAAAAAAGATATCTTGTCAATGAAAAGAAAATATATAACCTACGAAAGAAAAAGGATGAATAGTATAACTTGGACAACTTTCATATTCTAACGTATATTAGGTATGTGTGGATGTCTCCGGAACACTCTTGCCCTATAAATTTCTACGCATCCCACACACTAAATGTGTATCAACATACAAAAATACAAGCAAAGATGGAGCGATGGATCATCATCATATCGTTGATTTTTGCACTGATTACCATTTGTGAGGGTAATCTTTGTGGAATTATCAATGGTTTGGTTCCAAAGTCGGATGTTCTCGTTCATTGTAAATCCAAAGAAGACGATCTTGGCGTTCACCTACTTCACTACAATGCTACCTATGAGTTTGAATTCAAGCCCAACATTTGGGGAACTACACGATTCTACTGCAGCTTTACGTGGCCATCCCGAATTGAATGGTTCGACATTTACAAACACCAGAGGGATGAACTGGCGTATTGTTTGTGGATGGTCAAGCCTGATGGTCCATGTAGGTACAATCGTGACCACAAGAGCTTTGCTGATTGCTATAAATGGAACAACAAAATTTGATGTGCGTATACGGCTGATGGTTGTTACAGTCTTGTCAAGGATTCCTCTAAGTTCTTGTGTTCTAGTTATGGATCCACAAATTAATGTTCTTTTTTGGGCTGAGTTCATGAATTAATGTTTTTTTATAAGATTCGAAAGGATCTAAAAGTGAGTGAAGTTTATATTCATTAATAAGAATAAAAATCAGTTGGTTGAGTTTTTCCACCTCTACCAATGCGGGCAAAGGTTCAAAACCCTTTTGTTGATTGTTTGTCCAAAAATGATGATTTCATAATTGGGTGATTTGCAGCAACCTCCGTCAAAGACGATGTAGAATCAAATTTAGAGGACATGAGCAGCATTACGGAGTTGGTTTTGAGAGTAGAATTTGATTGAGAACATAGACTAAAAGGGGTGATGTGTGGAACTTCAATCTAACCATGGCTTAGAAGAAACCACCACAATGGGTTTTTTATTCAAAACGCCCAGTGGACTTATTCATTAACCTAAAAGGAAAAGAAGATAAGAGAGGAGGGGGAGGAGGAGCAGTGACGCTTCTTCCTCCTCCCCCCTCTATGGAATTTTCCTTTAGGACTCACAGAGGGAGAGAGCGGCTAGGATTTGGTAATCAGTTGTATATCAAAAAGTCGTCATTTCTAAAATTCAAAGAGAGATTGAGTTTTTAAAAAATATAACTTTACGAATAAAGGTTAAATTATGTATTTCAAATATGTTACCCAAACAAGAAACTTTACAAATTATAGAATATTAATTTCCGTCATTTATGAATTCCTTTGTACTTTTAAATTTCCTCATCCAAACGCACTGTTAGTGTTCTTCTATTGTCCCAGATATTTGGTATCTCCTCCCACACTTATCCATATTTATCGAGTGGCAAGTATGGTAGCTAATTAACAGTTTAGCTGATCTTGGCCATCAATATATAATCATTCATGTATTCTGTAATTTTACATCTTATGTTCTTTTTAGACTAAAATTTCACTTGTGTGGTAATAGAATATGTTGATTCTCTTCTTGACCAAAAATTAAGAAGAAAAAAAAGGAAAAAAGCATTTATAGTATTGTACCAAAAATATATATAACTTGTCAATGAAAAGATATAACCTATGAAAGAAAAAGGATGAATACTAACATGTATTAGGTATGTGTGGATGTCTCTATAGAACACTCTTGTATAAATTTCTACGCATCCCACACACTAAATGTGTCTCAACATACAAAAATACAAGCAAAGATGGATCGATGGATCATCATCATATCGTTGATTTTTGCACTCATTACCATGTGTGAGGGTATGACTTGTGGAATTATCAATGGTTTACTGAATCCAAAGTCGGATGTTCTCGTTCATTGTAAATCCAAAAATGACGATCTTGGCATTCACCGACTTCACTACAATGCTAGCTTTGAGTTTCATTTCTCGCCCAACTTTTGGGGAACTACACAATTCTACTGCAGCTTTGGGTGCCCATCTCGAATCGAATGGTTCGACGTTTACAAGCACAAGAGGAATGCATATGATTTATGTTTGTGGATGGTCAAGCATGATGGTCCATGTAGGTTCGATCATGGCCACCAGAGCTTTGATGATTGCTTTAAATGGAACAACAGAATTTGATGTGCGTATACGGCTGATGGTTGTTACATATGGCGGGCTATGGTTGGCAAAATTGACATATATATATATATAAGCAAAAGAAAAGATGCCTCTGCTTCTCTGTGATCATATCTGGGGTGGAGGTTCTAGGTTCGTGCGTGCTGGTGTTGCGGCCTAGGGTAGAGGGTTCTGGGTTTGTGGTGCTGGGGTTGGGGAAAGAAGAGATCGTGGGGGGAAGTGGGAGAGCGCAGAGGAGGGGAGAGAGAGAGAGAGAGAGAGAGAGAGAGAGAAATTATGAATTTTCCAAATTGCCCTTAATTTTGACAGAAAATTTAACTGAGTTGACGGAAAAACCAATGATACAACATGAGATCTAATTGAAACACCACCATAACAATTTAACAATATGAGGGACGAAAAGTAAAGTTTGGTCTTAGTCGAGGGACCATTGCTACAATTTTGCCTAATAAAAAATACGTAATCCAAATCATATCATATCATTACTTCATATCTTGGTTATCTTTCACAAATTGTACCCAGCATGTGACCTCTATTGGCCTCACTACCCAATGTCCCCATTTGGTACATTTATCCTTCAGATACTCCTTCACTGAAGTTCTCATGTTCCATAAATAGTACGTACTTCACAAAAACTTCAAAAATATATATATATTGTATAAAATATTGCACAAATTAGACTTGCTTCACTTAAAAATATAGAGAGATTTGTAAATAGAATAAATCCATGATTTTCACATTAATCACAAATAAAAACTTTTAGAACACATTACATAACCCACACACCAGGATAATGATAATTATAAAATCTTGCAAGACAAACCCACATGTTCTCCATCTTGTTTCTCTCTCTTCTTCTTCTTCTTCTTCTTCTTCTAGCTATGGAAGTAACAAGCATATTAGAATCTTAAGGGAATAAATGACTCATTCCTTTCCACCAATGATATCATAAGGGAATATGTGATTCATTCATTTCCACCAACGATATCATAAAGGAATATGGGACTCATTCACTTCTACCAATGATATCTTTACACAACTTGTCACTACTACAAAAAATGAAATAGACGACAGGGATCCACTGTCGTTGTGATGCTTTGAAAACCGTCGTTAAATCGATAGCCATCTTTTGAAGTATCAAACTACGACAGCTTTTTACCATCATTGTTTATCTGTAAAGACGAGGGTTTTTAGCAATGACCGTCGTTGTTCTGATGTAAAGACGACAGTCTTTTGTTAAAAACTGTGGTTGTTTATGGGTAAAGACGACAATTTATTAAAAATTGCCGTCATTTATGGGTAAAGATTTCGGTATTTTGTTAAAAACTATCGTTGATTGTATATAAAGATGACAGTATTGTTTTAAAAATGGAGACAGTATTGTGTTAACAGTAGTCATTGATTATATATATAGACAACAATTTTTCCAATAAAACCATCATTTTATTATCTTTAAAAATGACGTCTAATAAGTTCCCAAGCTGTCACATTTTAGTTTTTTGTTTCCTATGATTCTATACAACGATTTTAACTAGAAAGCCAATTATAATGCTTTATTAA
Organism: Prunus avium; assembly: GCF_002207925.1. The sequence goes on from NW_018921420.1 coordinate 717,792, forward strand.
CGAATATATAAACTCAAAATTTATTTTTTTCATAAAACTTGAAGATTCAATAGTTATTACATAGTCAACCAATCTTTATTCTATTACATACATACTTCCTACCTATAATTAGAAATAAAGGAGCTCACAAATTCTACTAATTTGATCTTAACTTAATCAATTTATTCTTGGGTTGACTTAGCTCTACCTTCTTGCACATTTTTCAAGTTGTTGTTTTCCCCTCCCCTGTAATAACATCAGCAACGGCAGGTCCTTCTACAAGACTTTTGTCTTTACGTTCTCTTCAAGTGCCTGTAAATTTAGAATCTTCAGCCAACATGACGAAGAGAACATGGCAAAAAGATAGAGACAAAGAGATAGACCGTTGTGCTGCGACAAGCTATCAAATGTGATGTCAAACCCAGGCACCTCAATCCATGAACATTGTGCTGGGGTGGTTTTGTTTTCTGAATATAATAAGCATAATTAAGTACATTCATTAGAGCAATTTAGTAGTTTGCTCTCATGACTGAGAAATATAAACAGAGGTTAAATCATCTATCTGCCAGAAAAAAGCTAGTGAACACACAATTACAAGAAGCTTACCTGAAAATGGCATCATACTGCAGGCCGGTTTCTTGACATTTAAGCATTTAAACTAGGAATTGTACCAGCTCAGCTTCAAAGTACACTTCGAAAAAAGCTGAGAGCAATTGTGTCATACTGATAAAAATTTCAAGGTTATGACAGAATTTATCCAGTGATAACAACAAGGATTCCACCATAAGCTGCACAAACAGCAGTTGATGAGATTTATTTAGCGCAACCCCAAAAAAATGCATATCAACAAAATTTTCAAATGATAGAGTATGTTGGAATTTTAAAAGGTTTTAAAATTTTAACCGTTTCATTTATTTAATTATTTTTTTATTTTATTTTATTTATTGTGGGGGTTATAAATATTTAATATTCAGGTTTTATTTCTGGTTGGTGAATGCCTTAATTTTTTGGTTGGTGAAGGTTACATGTTTTTTGATGCCTATAAAAGGTCACTCCTCCTTCACATTTGATACACACACAGTACACCATTAGAATATCACATACCACAATCACCACCATAAACTAATTCTCTCCTTTTCTACTTCTATATATATTCTCTACTTTATATTATTATTTTGGCAATGGTTCTGTGACTTGGATACCCATATCCGTCTATGAATGTGCTCATAGCGGATCTTGAGTTTGTGTACAAGGGGTCGTATCTTGGAGTCTTGTAGACTGTCAGTACCTGCACGTAGGGAGACTACAAAGGCTTTAGGACAACGTCTTTGACGTGCTTCACCGTACCAAACTCACCTTCTTACTTATTATTTATTTTCCTTTTACTTACCTATTATTTTGTTTTCTTCAATTTCATTATACCTTAAAAGCTTTCTTATTTATTTATTATAACATTATTTATAATATAATGTTTTGTGTTTGGCTTTACGGAAAAGGAAAACTATATTTTGTATATATTTTTTATAACAATCTAAAGCCTTTGTAGATTAAAACTACTTTCTTTCCGTACTGTTGTTGAAGCCTCAATTGAATACTTGATTGATGAGATTACCACTTGCCGCTTGGTTCAAACTGTAGTAAACAATTTATTATCTTACATGTATTTCGAATAAATCATATTTGTTAGGTTGTGTCTTTATCATAGCATAAGTTTGATTATATATGTGAAACCATATGTCTATTAAACCTTTGTACGTTAAAGTTGTTTTCTTCCCGTACTGTTATTGCTTTAATACCATTTAACTCTTTGACTGAAGTTTTTGTATTGTACTAGATTTTCAAAATGAAAATTACGATTTATTTTGGGTAGATGCAGTTTAAAGCTTTCATGTTGTCTATGCAATTTCAATTACTTTAAATATTGTTAGTACATTTATATTTTTATAATTTGTTGCTAACGTTTGGGCAATTACTGCTAGTGTTTGAAAATAAAAAACCTACATACTAATTTATGTGGTATTATTATTATAGCTCAACGTTACTGCTACTTGGTATAAATATCCTATCAGTTATGAAATAAATAAAAAAAACTAATTTATTTTGCTTTTGATTTCTTTCAGCCGTTAGCCTTACAACATCATGTTATATCTACAACTTTAATATATTTATATTTTAATTACTATCAAAATTTACTTCAATGTCATTGGAACAGTCTATTGCTACTCATTCTGAAATATTTACTATGGATTCAGTTTTGGTTTCGGTTTAACAAATTTTGTCTTTAATGGGTGTATTGTTTTTTTGTCAATTAATATTTGATAATATTATAGATTTTTATGTTTCAAAAATGGGTAGAAAAGTATATGAGATTTTATTGCTATTGAAATGTTTTAAAATAAATTTTGGAGCAGCCAACAACTGTAAAATCGGTGTTGGCTAATTGATTCAGAAGTTTTTGGAACCAACCTCAATTTATTGAGAACTAAATCTTTTACATTTATGGAGAAATTAAATTTGACACTATTCTATGTTGTGCATATGCATATGTTTTCAAAATTTTCATTACTCCCGTATAATGTGCTATATTGAAATCTTAAATGTGGAACAATTTATTTTGGACGGTAGCTTTTGAGATCCATTGTTGTCATTAACTTAAATTAGAAGCTTTGCAACGGCCATTTCATTTATATAATTGTTTTGTACTTTGGTATTGCTTTAAATCATTATTTTAGTTGCTTCATTTCAATTGCTCTTTCAAATATGGGAATTTCTTAATGTGGTCATTCTTTTGATTTGTTGAAAGTTGATTACAATTTTTTTTACTGAAGCAATCAAAGTTTTTTTCTCCCAACCGTGTAATATTCCAAGGAAATTCTTCATTCAACAAAATCTAAATGTTTCTGGTGGAGGAATTAATGGATATTAATGGTGCTTCTCCATTACTTTTGTAAACGTATAATTATACAATATTTCAGTGAGTATGAATTAGCATGCCTTCTTTATTTTGTCGAATTGAAAAGCCGTGCATGCATAATTAAATTTTTCCTAAATTATTTTCTTTCTTAATTGTTATATTAATTCTTTTGTATTCAATTGCGTCAGTTTTGGTATTAATTGTTTGAATATAAAATCTAAGAGCCTTATTTTGGCAGTAAAGTTGTTGATATTGTTAGGTGATTATTGCCTTTAATGTTCTGAACATTTATGCAATTAATTACATTTTGTTTAAATGTCTTGGATTCATTTTAAAGTTGCCAACGCCTATATATTTCAATTGTGCAATCCTTCATATTAGTTACTTGAGTTAATCTTGATAAAATATATTAAGTGAACTAATGTTCTTTTGAGTGTGAAGTCTTGATAGCTGCCACTTTGAGTTAATTGCCAGGAAGTGTACTTTGTGAAACCTTCTGGAGAAAACTGACATAAATGATAATTTTGAGTTTTGGTATAAGGCTTTCAAACCCTAAATTTTTTTAGGCATTTTTGTTTACATTTATTTTTGTGAGGCGGTTTCACTATTATATTTACATTAACTATCAATATGATTGTGAGTTAGCATATCTTGTGGATTTAAATTTTAAAATTAAATAAAATTTTGGTACATCTTCATATATTTTGAGAATTCCCTTAATTTGTGGGGGTTGAGTTTTTCCTTAACTATGTGGGTATTTTTTGGAATTTTGTGGGTATTTCAAATACAAAATTAATTTCAATACTTGTTTTATGTTGAATTTAATTTTCCAGATTTTGAGTCGTTTTGATTATCTCTTTAAAACTAAAGTTATGTTGTAGAGTTATTATAAAGTTTTGCATTCTTAATTATTTTTAAACAGTTTAGACAATTTGTGGAAGTTGAATTTTCCTAAATGGGAACTTTAATGCTGTAATTTTATTTGTTAACATTATGCAGTCTTGCTTTTATGCTGGAAAATATTAGATTCATTTATGTAGGCTTTCCTTCTTTCTTTCCCATAATTTTTTTTTTTGTGTGTTTTCAATTTCTTTATGCTCTCATGGGAAAGATTCATTATATTCATTTAGTGACATAATAATTTTATATTTTCTTGGCAAATACGGTGTGTGTGTGTGGAATTTGTTTCATTATGCAAGTTTATTATGAGACTAATTTATCTTCAATTTTGATATGTAAATGTGTGCAACTAATGATTACCTTGGTATAAAATTTTGGTAGAGACTTCTTACTGTCTTATAGGTTCCTATTGAGAATCAAGAAGATACAATGACAACTTGGATATGTGTTCATGATTTCAGCCGTTGGAGTGCACAAAAGGGGAGTAAGAGTATCCTGAAATACTCAATGTTTATAGTTAAATTTATTTAATGAATTAATTTTATATTGTCATTCATAAGTGGTAGAGAGTGTACTCAAAGTTTCATGGACTTGAGAGGTACTCTTGATCATAAGATTTAATGTATGATGTTTTCTGTTATACTTAAATATATACCAATCCGTATCTAATTTCCGATTATACTGAGGTGAAAGTCACTAATCGTTTGTGTGCAAGATTGTGTAGGAAATATTTCCAATAACAAGCAGGTTTAGAGCGCACTAAAACGGAGAACAAAGATATGACCTACATTATATATGCCTTGTGAAGGCTAGTCTTGATATGCATGCCTCGTGGAGAAGGCTATTAATGCAAAATGTCGAGGGGGATGTGCTTAAGCCCATAAGGGAGTCACCTAGGGAGGTAACCCAACTTCTGTGATTGGAGATCCCATGAAGGAAGTTCAATGTGGTAGAAACAATCCATACTGCGTGACTCATATAGCACTGATAAAATTATGGAGATATCCTTGAGATATTCTTCTGCTCATCCCTAAGGCAAAAGTGCTATTTTATGTGACGTCAGGAAGGGATTTATCCCTGAATGAGTTTCGAGGCGGGCAAACTCCCGCAGGGTGCAGGTCACATGTACTCTTGGAGAACTCACCTAAGTGAGAGACGTCGTGAGGCCGCGACTATGAGAATTGGGCTATTCTCTAGTAACCCTCATGAGAATCAAGATTAGCGCATGGCCATAAATAGCGCTACCCCGCATCCAAGTCTCAACTAATACTATGTGTGGGATATGTTGAAGTTTGGTCAAAGGTGCCGAGTTCAATACTGTGTACACTCAGGTTCCTCAAATGGAGACTATCATCACTAAGTGAAGGTTCAAGCCCGGAAGGCACCTACACCTATTACATAGTATTATATTGCCATATATATTATATATTTTTCACTGTTTTTTTGTCACGGTAAAATTTTAAAAACCTTGTGGGGGATTGTTGGAATTTTAAAAGGTTTTAAAAATTTAACCGTTTTATTTAATTAATTATTTTGGCTGTTTTATTTGATTTATTGTGGGGGTTATAAATATTTAATATTCATGTTTTATTTCTGGTTGGTGAATGCCTTAATTTTTGGTTGGTGAACTTTTATGATTGGTGAAGGTTACTTGTTTTTGGATGCCTATAAAAGGCCACTCCTCCTTCACATTTGAAACACACACATTACACCATCAGAATATCACATACCACAAGTCATCACTAAGTGAAGGTTCAAGCCCGAAAGGCACCTACACCTATTACATAGTATTATATTGCCATATATATTATATATTTTTCACTTTTTTTTGTCACGGTAAAATTTTAAAAACCTTGTGGGTGATTGTTGGAATTTTAAAAGGTTTTAAAAATTTAACCGTTTTATTTATTTAATTATTTTTCTATTTTATTTTATTTATTGTGGGGGTTATAAATATTTTATATTCAGGTTTTATTTCTGGTTGGTGAATGCCTTAATTTTTGGTTGGTGAACTTTTATGATTGGTGAAGGTTACTTGTTTTTGGATGCCTATAAAAGGCCACTCCTCCTTCACATTTGAAACACACACATTACACCATCAGAATATCACATACCACAATCACCACCATAAACTGATTCTCTCCTTTTCTACTTTTATATATATTCTCTACTTTATATTATTATTTTGGCAATGGTTCTGTGACTTGGATACCCATATCCGTCTATGAACGTGCTCATAGCGGATCTTGAGTTTGTGTACAAGGGGTCGTATCTTGGAGTCTTGTAGACCGTCAGTACCTGCACGTAGGGAGGCTACAAAGGCTTTAGGACAGCGTCTTTGACGTGCTTCACCGTACCAAACTCACCTTCTTACTTATTATTTATTTTCCTTTTACTTACCTATTATTTTGTTTTCTTCAATTTCATTATACCTTAAAAGCTTTCTTATTTATTTATTATAACATTATTTATAATATAATGTTTTGTGTTTGGCTTTACGGAAAAGAAAAACTATATTTTGTATATATTTTTTATAACACTTATAGCGTCCATCTCTGCCATGAGAGCCGACCCATAAAGCATATCTCCTTGACCACCCGCTTGCATCATCCAACTTGTAAAGTCCCGAATCACCCGAGTAAAGGAACAAGCAGAGTTGCATACCTCTTGTGGAGCTTTCCTAGTGCTAATAGCACCATTCTCATTCAATATAGGAACAAGCAGAGTTGCATACCTCTTGTACTATTTATTTCTTTGACACAAAGAACTTAACTTAGAAATTAAGAACCAAAACTAAATTAACAAGAACAATGCTATAAAATTTAGAGAGGGAAAAGGGAACATACAAAACAAAAACATCAAACCATATTTAAAAATAAAAATACAGTGGCAATCAGCAACACATCTAAAGAAAGCAAAACCAAGCAAGAAACTTGGGAAGACACATAAAACCCAATAGTATACATTTTCATGTCGCTGTCAACAGAACAATAAAGGGAATTACACCGTGTAGCATGGTAGTTGTCAATACCTGAGAATATCCTCATAAAAATCATGGCGTTTTGTTCAGTTCATCTACTGAAAGAGAAGCATATTTTAACTAAGATAATGTATGTGAAAAATATTAGATTGGAAATAATAAAGAAATACTAAAAACTTACAAAAACCAAACGCATAGACCTTCAAAAATATTAGTTTTGCATAATCCTTCCAACTCTGGGCAGCGACTAATTCGATGTTGTCTCTGTACAGACAACCTATGGCTACTAAGCCGCCAATTTGTTTTGTTTAAAATAGTATAGCCGCGCGGCTATACGCGGAGGAAAGACAATTTTTTATTTAAGAGTGCGGCTATACTATTTTTAAGACGCGCGCCTTTTCGTTATTATTATACTCGGTGTGTTTTTTAATAAAACGCGTATAGCCAAGCGGCTTTACTACGGTTTTTATTATTTAAAAATAGTATTACCGCGCGGCTATACTATTTTTGACATGCGTCGAAATGGGCACTAGGCGTAGGCGCCATGCGGGTAATTTTTTATATAGATTATTATAAATAAACTCAATTCTAGGCATGTATTTATAAAAAAGCCCACACACTATTTAAATATAGAAACACACCCAAAATCAATTCTAAAATAAACAATTGTATATTTTTTGGGTGTGTTTATAAATGGGTTTTGAGTGTGTGTAATGATGGGATTTGGGTGTGTTTATAAAGTGTTTTGGGTGTTGGGTTTTTTTATAATTTCAGCCCCCATTTTGGGTGTTTTAGTGAAACCCCCTTTTTTATATAAAAAAATAGTATAGCCGGGAAGCTATACTGTTTTGACACGTGGCAAAGCGGCGCAGGCCCAGGCAGGTCCCTTTTGATAAATAGTATAGCCGTGCGGCGATACTACGGTTTTTTATTATTAAAAAATCATATCGCCGCACAGCTATACACGGGATATTTTATATATAAAAAAAAAGGTATAGTCGCGCGGCTTTACTGGGGTCCTTTTTTTATAAATAGTATAGCCGAGCGGCTATACTCTTTACATAAGTTGATTTGCTCAGAAATTTCTCTTTAAATAAACTAATGCAACTAGTAAGGTCTTTTTATATATATATATAGTAACTAGGTTTGAGTCACCTTATCTCGATTACGTTGAAAGCAAGTACATGAGTCAAAAGTTAGTTACTTTAACCCAGGAAAAGTGGGAAAAAGCCGACAACACCAAAGTTATTAGTGTCACCCCCCAGTTGAAACAATAGTAATTAGTCACAAAAATTCCAAAGTTGTAGCCAGTCCTTACAAAGTTTCTGAGTCAAAAGATGATCAGGTTAAGAAAGTCATAGAACAAAATAATTATGCCAACACAAACCTAATAGTCATAGGTATATATATAGTATAGCCGTGCGGCTATAGGAGTATATTTCTCCTTTTTTTTTAAACTGTGGCAGTACATTTCTTACTTAAAATAACTTGTAAAATGGTATGGTATCCACCATATATCGGAAAATAAAAACATTTATTCCCTTCCCCTAGGTTATTTTTAGTTATTTACCTCTATTCATGGTACTCTAATATGTAATTTTAGACGTTTTCTTTCATAATTGAACTCTTTCTTGCCCTATAAATAAATGTATAGGCAGCCAGCAACCCTCAAACTCAAGGCCTCTCTCTCACATCCAAACACAGAGATATGAAGCAAACGATAATATTGTTGGTTTTTGCACTCAGTACCACCACCATCTGTGAGGCTTATTCTTTTTTTGTTTCAACGGACGTTAAAATTATCAATGCTTTGGGCCCACAGACGGATCTGGACGTTCATTGTAGATCTAAGAATGATGATATGGGGTTGCATAATCTCCACCATGAAGACAACTTCCAGTTTCATTTCAGACCAAACTATTGGAGGAGCACCAAATTCTACTGCAGCTTCAAATGGTCTGACCAATTTCATTGGTTTGACATTTTCATACACAACAGGGACGATTGCAAACATTGTACATGGATGATCAAATCTGGAGGGCCATGCAGGTACAACGACGAAACTGAAAGTTTCGACAAATGCTACCTTTGGAACGACAAGGGAGACTCAAATTGAGAGGGCATATGACATCAAAGTTTTATCAGGGGTTGCTTCAAGTTTTGTTCTAGTCTACTTGTTCTTAGCACCACACCAACCTGATTTTTGCACTACCGGTTGACCCGGGTTGTGAATATGGTTCAACGGTCGACTGACCGGTAGAGTAAAAAATCATGTATGTGCATTCACACCTGAAGCAAACTCTAGTTTAGATGAGTATGGATAGGAGGGAAGGCAAGGACTAGACAAACAGAAGGTCCTAGAGCAATGGTTTCAGTTATCATCATGATGAAGATTGGAAGTAACACTATATTTAATGTTTTGTTTGCCAAGACAAGAAGCTTTAAAACTATTTAAGTCAGGTAGAGCATCAACCTAATCCCTTCCAAAATTGTTATCTTGCTCTTGTAAATCGTCAGCCTAATATTCAGTAATGCAAAATAGATACACGTGGATAAGCAATTTAATAAATAAATAGAGAACTTGCATAAGTATCTTCATAAATTAGAGCATGTTACCTATAATACATCCACGACTAAATAAGAAAAGCGTACCCTTATAGTAAAAAAAAGGTGGCGAATTGTGAGGAAAACGGATCGATTCTACAAATTTCTTGTGTTGGTCCAAATGGAAAACAAAACAAAATAACTGCAGAAAACTTTCAAGAAATCAAAAGTTACATTACACTCATGGACATTATCTGACGAGCAAGACCTGGATCTTGGTTCAATAGCTCCCTCAAGTTGTTCTCCACCTCTGCAACCTGTTTCTCGATGTATTCCTTTGAGATCTGTCCAAAGCACAAAAGAAATAATTTTACTTCTGCCGAAGTCCAGAAGAGAAAATGTTTCATCTTAAAAGTATCATGTAAACATGATCTTCAAATTATTTTTCTTCAGAAACAGAAGGATTTAATTTATTTTATCCATAAAGATTAAAAGTACAAACATAGGGCAAGCTACACTAGAACACATGCAATGTCTCAACCAACCAGCAACTAACAACAAAAACGTCTAAAACAAACTCAAAAACATTTCATAACAGCTCAGCTAACAAATAAAAGTTATGAGACTGCCGCCTTCCACTCTGCATGAATATGAAAAAATAGAAAATCCAAGCGAATTGAAGCTTACAATGATGCCCAAAAGCACATTATCCCACAAATGCTCCACTTCCTCACCCCTATAACTTTCCGAAAAAATGTGTTTCGTTCAATTTATAGGGATTGCACAAAAATTCCACAAAGTTCTTGCTCTTTTCCCCTCTCCAAAAGCAAATTATTTTTTTTCCCACGAACAAAGAAATGCAGAAATTTGCAAATCACCCACAACACAAGTCATGAACCTCATCTTGACTTAAGCCTCAAATCTATGCTTGATTAACTAATGAAAATTATCGATAGCTTTGACTGGCACTTTTGAGGTGAAGACAAGTCAGGGGGGGAAGGATTAGCACAGTTCAGCTCATTCGTAAAAAGAAGTGTTTTTTGGCATTTCCTACAATTTTGAAATTAAAATTTTAAGACAATGGAATACTACTTTATTAGGAGCTTTATCTCTCAAAATTAGTTCAATAATTTGAACCTCTCTATCATAAATAGGATAAAATTATCTTCTTAAGCCTTACCACCCAAGTAGTTGTTTTGGTTAAATCTGACAAACAAAGCTGTAGACTTGTATCAGTTAAAAAATCTCCACCTTTCTAAAACGACAAAGATTAGTACTAGATGTCCACGTCTTAGGGATTGAAAAATTTTCTTAAAAGTGCAAGGCAATGTTTTTCCATCTACAGATTTGGAAAATTGTATTTAGACACATTCTTAGGACATAATTATAACAATGTTCCCACTCTGTCCTAGTTATTGCATCAGTCTTCTGTTCACTGTCATCGCTAACAATATTATATAAAGCTTCATAGCAAATCCTTTTAAGGTTTTTACTTTCACATGTCTCAACTTGACAGATTCAACTGAAACAAAGTCTAACAATGTAAAAGAAAGTTACGAAAAACTAAAAATTCAAGATGATGGGATATTAAAAGGTTTTTTATTTTTTGGTAACTTGATATTAAAAGGACTATAAGTTGTCAGTGGAGTCTGGAGAATGCAAAAAAGAACTCGTCAAGGTAATATAAGTTCGTATACTGGGGTTATGGATGAGGTAGAGCAGGTTTCTTCAAGTCCATGTACATATGGCAGCATATTTTGAATTTTATAAATGAAACAAATTTTATCGAGTATTGAGTCTATTGACATCTAAACTTTCTAGAGGTATCTCTAAGAAGGTTAATTGAATATATTCACTTTGTTCCACAAAGAAACAGAACAAATGGTGTAAACACACTACAAAGAACGAAAAGAGACCATCATAATTCACAAGAAATTAGAGATATACCTGCAGTGAGGCAATTGCACTCTCACTGTCCTTGAGCTTCTGTTCCTGTTCATTCACTAACACTGACTTGGGCTCTAAAACAAACCTGGCCACCATGAGCAACGAGTTTATCAGAGTATGTCATATATGTATCAGGCAACTCATAAATCAACAAGACCTGAATTCCATCTAATTTTCATGCTTAAAAGAGGCAATCCAGAACTCACGTTCTCCCTGAAAAACATATTAAAACCCAAAAAAAATCATCAAAATTAAATCCCAACATCCCAAAAGAAAATGGGTCCTTTTCTCAAATTAAATTTGACAATTGAGGCAATGGGTTGATTGAAATGAAGTACCTATAGATTTGTAAGTATTTGCTTCATCAGATAAAGGCCGCAGCTCCTCCAGGGTTAGAAAAGCACGCTTCTTTTCTCCTTCTTTGTTCCTCATCTGCGTCTGCACCTGAAACCCATCTCAATTCTCACTGAATAAGTTAACTTTTTCATCATGTATATTTATATTGACATTAATCATATACATAAATAAATAAATAAATAAATAAATAAGGTCAAGACCTGCTTCAGTTTCGCAGTGAGCTCAATCATGCGACCTTGAATCTCAAAGAATGCCTATAAAAATTTGATTATCCTGGTAAATAGCAGCAACCAAGAGAATATGGAAAATCAAGAGACAAAGAGAAAGGACTTACAGCTCTGTTGGCTTCGTCGGCCATTTTCACAAGATTGATTCTTTCGACCTATTGCTCTCAGAGCTTGAGGGATGCTGAAATCTGAACTCGTCAGTGACTTGGTATGGGTTTTTGGGTATTGGGTCGGGTTTGGCCCTCAGAAGCCCAAATTATTTATTAAGCCCAGTAATTCTTAGATAGTGGGTCGGGTTTGTTATTTATTCAACATGCAACCAAAAACGCATTCTGTTCTTGCATTTATCAACCCAATAATCAAGCATCCATCTCAATATTATAACAATAATGACACGTGTAACAATGTTATTGGTGGTAAAAATGAGAATGTCCTAATTACTAATGCTCTTTTAATCATGTTAGTGATTACTAGAATGATGTAATTGTCCTTAATCACATATGATTGATTGGTCAAAGAAATAATTATACATATGTTCTTTTAATCATGTTAGTGATTAGAGGAGTTTAGAACCATAATCAAGTAATTCTCCTTAATCACATATGATTGATTGGTTAATGACAACCTATGCAAACATATTATAGACCGAGAAAAATTTCTTTTTACACCGTGAAATCCATTTTTACCCTCGCACCACCATCGCCAACCTCCCCTACTGTCCATGCCACCACTCTCATTCTCTCTCTTCTCTTTTCTTTCTCTCTAAGAGCACTTCCGCCCATCCCCTTTTGTCATGACAAAAAGGGACCTAGGCTCCAAAAACAACCCATACCAAGAAAAAATTGTCATGGCACGAAGTGGGCCCCATGAAATTGGGCTACTGTTGACGTCATGCTGACGTGAGCGGCCAATTTAACTACCAAATAAATTGAAATGAAAAGGGAAAAAATTCAAGGATTTTTTTCTTCTATAAATACCTAACCATGCTCTTCACTTCCCACACCAAAATTGATACAAATTCATCTCCTCATATCTCATGTGAATAGTGGTTGCACTTGGGTTGTTATGGCAATGGGTAGGAATGCATAAATAAAAAAATTGATAGTGTAGGCACTATTCACATAACTGCTCTTGCCTCCCTTTGCCTTTTACCATGACAGATGAGTGGAAGCGCTCTGAGGGGAAAAATGAGACAATACCACCTTACTTACTATACAAATGTAGTAAGCTTAGAAACTATGATTGTGGGGTGTCACATTACTCAGTATACAAATTTAGTAAATTTAGCAATTATCATTGTGGGGTCTTAGATGTCCAATAAACAATGACAAGTCGTCTTCAAGTAGATGTAGCAAACAAGGTAAGAAGGAATAATCTAAACAAACACTTGAGTCCAAAAACAAGGAAAGTGACATGGTAGGTAGCTGATCCGACTAAATGTTTTTTTTTTTTTGGGAAGTCTTTTGGTAATTGTGGTTTAGACTCTTTTTTTTTTTTTTTTTTTTTTTTTCATAGGGGTTTAGACTTTGAGGACTATGAAGTTTTTAAAAAATGAGGACTATGAAGTCTTTAAAAAAAGAAACATTATTGCGTTTAGTGTGTCTTTCTCAAGACCAAAAGTAAATAAAATTAGTGCCTTTTTTCCACACCAAATATAAATATTTTTTTTTTCTACACCAAAACAAAAAGAAAAAGAAAAAAAAAAGTGTATTTTCAACGAGACTAGTTCCTTGTTTGGTCTGACAAAGACCTGGCAAAAATAATACAAAGCAAAATGATAGAAAATGCAAGTGGTTGAATGGAGTGGCACTCAAAAACGTACCAAAAATACTCATAATTCCCTCTTTCAATTTTGATTGACAATTTGACACAATCAATAAAACCCCTCAAAAAACCAAAAATCCCAACTTGAAGATTTTTTTTGGCGGAATCAGAGCAAGGCACACACAGATTTCTGAGAAAGGAAAGCAAAGACCAAAGAAGCCATTGAGTTTGAAGATTGAGCCAAGAAAGGTTTTGGGTTACGTCTGGTTTGGCGCTTTCTTCGCCCCAATGCCCTCAACCTTAACCAAATAACTGGACCAAATCTCTCTCTCTCTTCGAAAAATAACTTACCTTCTCTCCATTTTACTACTTTCTCTCTCTCTTCCCTTTATTTATCTTCTCTTTTATTCAAACTTTGAGTGGCTTTCTGGTAGCCCAAAACAAAACAAAAACAGATACACAAAATTTTTCCTCCATTTCCCGGCTACCCACATCGGAAGTTCACATCTTTGCTCCGACCCAGATCGAATCCGGACCCGAATACCAAGCCACCAACCCCGCATTGACAATTGCGATGAACCCACAATAGAAATGCATGTGGGTCATTAAGCGTGTCAGTTGTCAATGATAAAAGTTGGAGGAAGGGGTTGAAATGTAAAGCCGGATTCGGGTGCGGATACGGGTTTGTTTTCAGATTCATGGGGATTTGTTTCAGTTCTGAAAAGAAGCAGCATTCCAATTGTAATCAGACAAGCCCACCAGGTATTATATCATGTATGAATATATTTTGCTTCACATTTAATTATGCATTAATTTTAAAATGGGTAATCATTAATCTGTATCTAATGTTTTTTATTAGCTTTGAATGCATTTGGAGTTTTGGGACCTTTTATTTCGATTAATAAAATTTGTGATCTTTCGTCCAAAAAAAATAAATTTTGTGATCTTATGTTGGTTTCCTTCCAAATGTATGACTCACAATGGAAATTACGCACAGTTATGGGGGAAGGGAAAAAATTGTGTGTTCTTGCATCATATCTTGTGAAAAATCAAAGTTTTCAGTTTTTACCTTTTGTCATTTGTCACATTTTCTAACCAGTTGACTGGATTTGAAGCATTTATTGGAGTTTGTATAAGTGAGTAAATGTGTGCCACACATAGTTTTTTTTTTTTTTTGTGGACATCTTTGATGTTGGAGTACTTTTTTTTTTTTTTCTTACTGGTGTGCTTCCGAAGGCATTAAGTTTTGATACATGAAATTAGGAGGTTGTTGAATTTCTTTTGTACTTCTTAAATATAGTTCTGATATATGTGATTGTTTATGACAGTTATTTTATAGCATTCTATGCATTTATTGCGGCCAATATGTTTCTGTACTTCAGTTTCAACTTTTTAAACGGTGTGTTGTGGTTGCTGAATACCCGGTTATTATAATGAATTTTCATGAGAGTATGGTTGAGAAGCAACCAGTAAGAAACATATTCTTTCTATGGTAGGCTCGTGGCTGATGGGAGCATTTTTGGAAGTAATGGTTAACTGATAACATAACTTTTCTCTTTTTCTTGTGAAAAAATTTAAATGCAGTAGGACATGGCTCTGCTGCTTGTCCAACTCCCGATAAAAGTGCAATCAACACTCCTTTGGCTTCCAAGAATGTCAAAGACCTACGGCAAAGTCCCGGATATATCAATGTCAGCATCTTTACTTACGATGAGATGAGTTTGGCCACAAAACGTTTCCGGCCAGAGCTAATTCTTGGTGAGGGTGGGTTTGGAGTTGTATATAAAGGAGTTGTTGATGACACCGTGAGGACAGGTTACAAGACCACACAAGTTGCCATCAAGGAGCTTAATCGAGAAGGGTACCAAGGTGATAGGGAATGGCTGGTATTTGACTTATCTTTCCCTTTTATCGTATTTATTTTCTTAGAAATGAGGCTTTACTATATTCAATTTGTATACTTTTCTCCATTCTGATAGAGAAGATAAATTGTTGTAATCAGAACATAGTAGAGGGAGGTTCTTTTGCCGATTCTGCCCAATGTTGATGATGAATACATTCTGATACTGCTGACAGAATGGTCTGTTAGAGTGAAAGCTTTCGTAAATCCATTCCATATATTATGTTGTCTCTTGCTGTGCAAGACAGTTTTTCATACTGTTCTTGACTTATGAAGAAGCTCCATCAGAAATAGCTTAACTATCTCTCAACTGTTGATGCCCTTGGAAAGTAATGAGGGTTATCTTGTTACGAACCATAGCATTCATACAAGTTGCATTGCAAATAGACATTTCCCCAAGCTGTCCCTTTTTTCTTTCCTTCTCTCCTTTTTTGGTCATGGTAGGATAATACTTACACTAGTGTTCTAGTAGCTTTTAGAACTAGTTATTCATTAACATTCCTTTTGGAGACATCAAAAGTGGAATGCATGTATTCAGTGCAACATGTTTTTCAGTGGTTATTAGGTGAAAAATTAAATGATAGATTCCTTAATCGAATTTAGTCCAGCATTGTTTAGAATCCGTTATTCATTAAAATTCCTTTTGGAGACATCAAAAGTCAACGGCAGATGTGTGTGGTGCAACATTTTTATAATGAGTAGTGCATTGGTAATTAGGAGCCAAATCAAAGGACAGATTTGAAGTGCGAAGTTGATTTTTAATTTCCTATATCAAGGATTTTCTGAAAGAGAAACAAAAATGGAAAATCATGGCCTTGATAACTGACATGGACAGTAAGACATTGATCTAACAAGTATGTTAGATGGTGTTTCTTGCTTAAACAGGTAGTTGTCTCTCAACAATTCCTAGTTCACTAAACTGGAAAACCATGTCCAATCGGTGGCATTTGGCATAATTTATCATCTGATTACTTCTTCTTTTTTTTAATTTGCTAATAAACTAAGCCTTCTTCCGGGGTGTTTGCATGTATAGTGGAGATTAATTTGAATCCTTTTGTCATGCCTTATTTTTCTTGCAGGCAGAAGTTAACTATCTAGGTCAGCTTAGTCACCCTAATCTTGTGAAGCTGATTGGCTACTGCTGTGAGGATGAGCATCGGCTACTGGTCTACGAATACATGGCAAGTGGCAGCCTGGAAAAACATCTATTTCGTAGTAAGTGTTTTATGGCATGTTAAGAAAATGATGTTTTAGGTGAAGCCTATTTATAGGACTTTTAGATTAATTCCATTTATTGCTATAATGGATGATGGAGTCAAAGTATCACGAATTCTATTTTTATTGTTTATCATCCCCATCATCTTTTTTGTATGTTTTGGCACTTGCTACCGTCCACTGTTTAAGTTGCTGGCAAAACCAAATCTATTTCTCCCTTGTCATAATCCCTACGCTTCAGCATATCGTGTACCACCTTTTAGTGTTTGTTCACTGCTTAGCTTTTATAATCAAAGGTCTTTTGCACTTTTAATCTCAAGAATGTTAAAAGCCATTCATCTAGCTTGACTTTGATTGTCATATACAGTCCAGAGCGGAAGCTATGTATAGGGTTTGAAGGCTTTTCAAGTTCTTATGAAAACTGTCTTTCTAATAATAAACAAGAAGGCGGTCAAGGGAAGGTGAAATAAAGTACTCAAATATGCATGTGATTTTACTTATTTTTTGACAAATGTACAAGTAAACTGCATTTATCAGTGTAAAAATGTGTTACAGTTTAGAATACTTAGAAACTTAACACTTGTGTGTGGAAATTTGACTTTTATTAGATACGAACAAGCATTTCTTCTAGTTGTTCATCTTAATCATCTGAAGTGTTATGGACCATTGTTTATATAAATTATATGCCTGCAGGAAGTGTACATGTAGACTGTATGCAGATATTAACTTCCCCAAACTGCATATTGATCCACCAACAGTCTATTGCAACAACATTCAATTGAGTGTTCTGGTGGATACTTTTGACACATGAAAAACATTGTGCCTCTTTTGGTTAACACCGTAATCATTTCTTTTATTTTGGGTGGTAGGAGTGGGCTGTACGCTTACATGGTCAAGAAGAATGAAGATTGC
This sequence comes from Prunus avium, assembly GCF_002207925.1. The sequence goes on from NW_018921420.1 coordinate 735,431, forward strand.
TTTAGATGCTGCAAAAGGGCTTGCTTTTCTTCATGGTGCAGAGCGACCAATCATTTACCGTGACTTTAAGACATCAAATATATTGTTGGATGGGGTTAGTTGTCTTCTTTTTGTTATCTTTTATGTAGCACTTATTACCATTGAGCATCTTATTGGAGGTGCTGTCAGAAAAAAATTTCAAATATTTCAGAAGTCTAATTTCACAAATGAAACCCGAACCAGAAGATGTGTACACAAATGCTTCTTGTCATGAGTCTTTGTCCATTTCTGGAAAACAAATATTGGTATTTTTTGAATGAAAGTTGTATGTTTTGGCATATGAGTGATTACTTCCGGGGAAGTTAGGTTGGTTTATGTTGCTGAAAATCTAACGATAACATGCAGGATTTTAATGCAAAGCTTTCGGACTTCGGCCTTGCAAAGGAAGGGCCTATGGGAGATCAAACCCATGTTTCAACAAGAGTGATGGGCACATATGGATATGCTGCTCCTGAGTATGTAATGACTGGTGAGTTTCATAACTACGTCGCCGAGTCATATCATAAAATGTTATGCTTTTTCTTTTTCCTCTATACAGATTGACAAATGCTTTCTGTTGCCAAGCGAAGAGATTATTTTGATGTTTATTTATCATGTATCAACTTGATTTTTCAATAACAGTTCACCTAAAGTAATATTGTATAATTCCTTTCTCATTTTTGGCAATGTTTACATCATAGATTGGTAGATTAGACCATAGTAATCTATCACTGAGTATTAAGTTGATCCAAACAGGGCATCTAACTGCTCGAAGTGATGTTTATGGATTTGGAGTGGTGCTACTTGAGCTGCTCATTGGACGAAGAGCAATGGATAAGAGCAGGCCCAGCCGAGAACACAACCTGGTTGAGTGGGCTCGTCCACTCTTGAACCACAATAAGAAGCTTCTGAGGATTGTAGACCCTAGGTTGGAAGGGCAGTACTCATTTAAAACTGCAATGAAGGTGGCCCAGTTGGCATATCAATGCCTTAGCCAAAACCCCAAAGGGAGGCCCCTTATGAGCCAGGTGGTTGACATCCTTGAGACTCTTCAGTCATCAGGAAACCACGAACTTCAAAGCGGAGATGGTGCTGTAACTCTTTACGAGGCTCCCAAGGGAACAATTGTTAGTCCTGCTAAGAAGAGAAGCCAGAACAGAAGAGACGGTGAAAGGGGAGGAGAGGCGCATAGGAGCAATCCGGGAAATGGAAGGAGCAAGAGTGAGCCTATGAATGATTTCGATCGTAATAACTTGTCTCCAAATTTTGTGTCGCATGAAAAGTAGCTTTTAAACTTGTACCAGATAATGGATGGAGGTTGAAATTGTACAAGATAATATCAACTGGGCTATCCATTTGGTGTTTTTGAGTTAAATTCATGCCCCCTCGGGGCCAAATTTGTGATTTATAATTTGTAATACATTTTCTAACACTATTGTATGCGCTACCTTGTACGTTGTGATTTTAGTATAGCATCTGAAGAAAGGCCTTCAGCATTCTCTTCTCGCATTCTTAAATTTATTTTTTTCAGTTTGTTTTGTCATTAAAATTGAGGACAGAACGATAGTCCCTTACCCTACAGTGTGTGGTAAAATATTCCGTCGCTTTTTATTCTGGTCAACAAAAATTCTACCATTATAAATCCATGGAATGTGGATTACCGTCATTATATCCATTATCTCTACCTTTGTTTGTTTTGTAACATATGTTATTAGTATAGTAATTAGTAGGTACTTATCAAAGATGAAGACAACAAGTTCATAGAACAAATTCTCTATCTTTCTCTTCCTCTTATTGCTCTCTACAATTCCTCTTAGTTTTATAACACATTATCAGCACGATGTTGCTCTTTGTATCATTTCTTTATCTGAATTTTCTTTTCCGTCTGAGATAGAGTCATCATATGGTATAGAGTTCTCTTTGTAGTCACCATCGGACTTCACTATGCTTGTTTTTAAAAATAGAAATAAAAATTTCTTAATCTTAGGCATGAATGCCATGTTTGATATTTTTCTTTTGGTTGCATGCTTGCCTTAGTTAATATTTATGGCATTTTGTAGGTTACATCACTTTCATTGTTATTTCATATAGGGTAATGCTAGGCTTACAACATTTTTATACCACATTATGTACCACATCTCTAATAGAGGTGGAGCCTACCAATACAATGGGGTTCATCTCTATTAGAGATGTGGTATACAATGTGGTATAAAAATGTGGTAAAAATGTGGTAAAAATGTGGTAAGCCTAGCATTTTCCTTTCATATATTCATACAATTCTAACCTTATCATGGCTTAGTTTATTTCTTTCTTTCTTTAAGCATGATTTTAATTAATTATTATATCTTATGATGAGTTGATATTATACAAGAGATCAGGACCTGAAGTTCCTTGATCTTCATCACACAACTAGATTAGGACCTAAAGGTCCTTGATAGAATTAGAATCTAAAGTTCTTTGATTTTAAATAATTGAGGGCCTGAAGTTCCTCAATTCCAATTGTAAACATCTCAAATCAGAAGTTTTGGTAGATGTATTAGTGTTTACTCCATAAACCACTAGAAGTGGAACAAACAAGAAAAGGCAAAGGGCCCCCCAAAATATGACTGATAATTGGGGAAGCTTGTCATAGTTGTGGTGCAGATGGGCACTAGGCACGCGTCTACCGCACGCCAAAACATTTGGAAGATCTTTATCAAGCCTCAATCTAGGGCAAAGAAAAAACGGTTGTGGCACACTGGTTTGAAGCTAATCCTATGGACTTGTACCCAGTGGATATAACCCACCTAGATGTTTCAAACTTCTTCACTAATACTAATGAAAAATCACATGATTCCATGATTAGTGGTGGGGTCCTCCCAACTAATTTGATGTCTTATTTTCTTTTCATATTTTTTTAGCTTAATTTGGATATTTTATTTTGATCTTATTTGATGATTTTTTTCAATTATATTTTTTAATTTATTTCTTGTTATGAGTTCTTTTAAATCAAGATTTAATTTCTTTATCTTTATGTTGGATTGTTAGTTAATGGTAATGTTTTTGCATATACCCCCAATATTGACAGCCAAAGGCTTCTATTGGAAAAACTTCCTACTTTTTTTTTTGTGAGTTGTATTACACAACCATTAAAGTAAGAAGCCCATATCAATTTATATAATTACAGTTTAGTTTGGTTGAGGCATGTTTCCAACCAACAACAATCCCTCCTTAAATCTCGTTTATGGCATTCACATACATTTATGTGCCTATTGCACAAACATAATGTACGCGTTGAATTATCAATGCAAATTGAAAATCTAAGTTGGTTTTGGTTGTGCCCACACTTTACCGTATGTTTTAAGGATTGTCCATTTCATGAGACAATTTTCCCGCCATCAAGAGGAGATATGACAATTCTTGAAGAACGTCGTGAAATAGTGCTGAATTAGTCTACTTTTGTCTCATCAAGGTAATGCATATATAAGTTATACATATGCTAACATGCATTGATATTCTTGTATCACAATCCATTAACATTATAATAAGTGACTATCAACTAATCTATTACATGCCTGAAGCATGACAGATCTATAGGTTCTAAAGAGTTAACTCCCCAAAAGTGGAGATTATTTGAAAAATCCAAGCCCTATAAAAAATAACACTCTAAAGGAGGTTATATTCTAAATAATTCATCGTAAAAGAGATGTTTGCCCCATAAGTAACAACATAAGCCCCTAAAGAGGCATTGCTATCCCAAAGCAATGAGATGCTTATAAATTATGCATGCGCATGCATATGAGAATTGTGGGGTCACAAATTGATGATACATTTGGTTTATTAGTAGCTACTATAATCATCAAGGGCTATGATTATATTAAATCTCACTTTATGAATGTTGACAAGTTAAGTGATTGGCCAAAATGGAAATAGCCAATTCCATTTATCACTAAATATGAATATTCAATATTGAACCTATAGCTCAAACACTGAATTACAAATGTTAAGTATGAAGGTTATGTATTGGTGTTTATGAAGTGAAATAAGATCACTAATATGACATAAGGTTTCTTAGTAGAGACATGGTTTTAGTCTCTCATCCCATTGTATATGCATCTACATTTCTATAAGTACAATTGTTATTTTAACGAGAAACTTATAGCATGTGTTAAATGCATATTTATTAAGACATAGTACATGAAAATCCTAAAAGTTTATGAAATATTTGAAATATATCACAGAAGCGACCCTTGAAGGATATAAAGTATCACAATAGTCTTGACTAAGAGTTAACACTAAGAGTCCGAGTATTTTGAATTCAAATTTGATATTGTTGTAACATATTCTAACTATTATATTAGTTGTTGATGCTCCTAAAGAGTTCAATCATTTATGAAGACAATGTTGCTTGTATTGCTCAAATCAAAGAATGGTTTACGAAGGGTGACATAGTTTCAAAAAAATCTAAGAGATTGGAGTTAGACAAATTCATTCACAACATAATATGGTGAACCTTTTGTACCAATGCTTGTTCGAAACCTATATTCCAAAAGTTAATGAAAATCAGGAGCATATATCAATCAGGTGGAGCATCCCAATTTTACTACATACAGGACATATGCGCGTTGTACTCTTTTTCCCTTCGACTAGGTTTTTGTCCTATTGGGTTTTTCATAGCAATGTTTTAACGAGGCAACATAAGTGTATCCAACATCATATTAATGATCGAGAAGAAAGTTGTACTCTTTTTCCCTTTTCTTCGGTTTTGCCCCATTATGTTTTCCAAGCAAGGTTTTTAATGAGGCAACAATGTCATTGTATGGTGGACATCCAAAGGGGAGTGCTATAAATCCATGGAATGTGGATGACCACCATTATATCCATTATCTCCACCTTTTGTTGTTTTGTAACATATGTTATTAGTATAGTAACTAATAGCCTTTAATCTATATTTAGTGGGTTAATTTCCTATGGTTGTAAGCCTATAAATAGGTACTTATCAAAGATGAAGACAACAAGTTCATAGAACAAATTTTCTGTCTTTCTCTTCCTCTTATTGCTCTCTACAATTCCCCGTAGTTTATAACATCTACCACTTTTTTTTATACAAACAATATCCTATCTTAATCTAATCTAAACTATGGGAGGAATTCAAACTCAGGTGCAGAGTGGGAAGCACATCTACTCTAGTCAACTTGGCTGGCTAAGTCCATGTATGCAAACATTCTACAACTTGAGTTATGCTTTTTCACCTCTTAAACATTTTCTTATATCTAAGATAATAAAAATTACTGAGAGTTATCACCCAAGGCGATAAAAAAGCCCATAAGAAAATTATGCTTAAAAAAATAGAAATGGGCAATCATTTCCATAAATGGGCAATCATTTCCATAAATTAAACTATGTTCTTCGGCAAGCAGATGGGTAACTTATTAAATAAATAATGTTCAATTTCTTCACAAAGTTTTAATATTTGAAGTTTGTTCTTACTCTTTGATATTTTTAAATTGAATGGCTCTCTTTCTTTATGATATATTAAAGACCTTTCCCAAAAAAAAAATTGTTATATTAAAAGAAATAACATTAACTTCTAGTACGTAAGTTTTTCCTGGCAAAAAAAAAAAAAACAATTTTAGTAGTGTTTTGGGAATATAATTGCACTAGGATGCATAATAGTTTAAACTTTAAAATTCTATTGTATCAAATCTATGCTCTCAGATGATCTGGAAGGAGCAACTTCCCTTTCTGCTATTAAACAAAACCAGACCAAAAAATTAAAAAAATTGATAATTTCAAAAAAATTAAAAAAAAACCCTTTCAACAGTATGCTGAAAATGGGAACTCCCATACTGACGAAAACGGAAGAACTCTTTGTTTTCGATACAAGATGGAGCGATGGATGTGCACATTACATATAACAGGAAAATGAATTTCTGACTGAAATTGTACTACCAGTACTAAAGTATCTTACACAATGAGTGGAATCTGCAAGCACCATAACATCATAACCTTGGTTTATTATCTGAATATCAGGAGCATTATCCTACAGAAGCAGAAGATTGTCGTTAGTGACACGCCTTTGAACGGAAAATTTAGAAACTGTACTAAAAATATAAGTGTTGGACAAGGAGCATGTATATGATAACAGAGATATGTTAAGCAGCCTTACCCCATAAATGATGCAACTTCACAGCTAATTGAGTAACGGATCTTCTCTCTGAAGGATTCGAAAATTCCATGTTCACAGCTTCCTGGATAGAAGACAAGAATTCTTGCTTTGCTTTTGCAGACAGACCAAGGTAATTTGGTCCATGAGTGGTGCTCAAGTCAGCAATCTAAATGAGTGAAAATGACAGCATGTGTTAACATTTTGCTCTGGAACACATTTTGGTTTCTATGTAACAAAATTTCGAAATGGCTAACAGAGGTGGAATTAAAGCCCCGTTGGTTGCTTCTTAGCAAGTTTGAATCATTTTAACAAATTCAAATTTCAGTTGTATAACATGACAGTGCATAATATGAACTAAAGTGAAGATCTAGAAGTTCTGCAGCAAGTTACAACGAGGCTGCTCTATAGTTACGGACATAGTTCTTAAAATATAATTCTATGCTACTATAATATATGGAAAGAATGTAGTGTTGGCACTCAATTTGTTCATAATAAAAGTTGCGATGTATTAATCATGTATAAAAGCACTTGCCTGCTGCAACCAAGGAATTATGGTATTGATAAACCTTTGTTCTAGGAGGTATGACGCTAAAATGCTCAAAACACCACTGGCAGTTTTAGGAGACAAACATGCTAGCACTGGACCAGTTCCATCAAGAAGCTCAACCAGAACAATTTCATCACCGGAACAAAGAGCTTCCACATATGCAGAGTCTAGGTCCCCTTCACATAGAAAACCTTTCACTTGTTTCCAGAGGCTATTCTTACTTTCTACCACATTTTGTCTCACTTTAGTACTAGAAGCTGAAGAAAACATAGCATCAGTCCTTGTTTGACTATTACCTATCCTTTGTGTTCCCTGCCCAGGAATTTTTCGAATGTCTCTCCCAGTAGGATTCCTGGTAAGCTTCACCTTAGTATTGCTCCATGTCTCTGTACTTTGTCTTGCAGAACCGTTCGCTTGGCTCCTGCCAAATGTGTTTTCCTCCCAAATATCAGAATGTTTCACTGACAACAACGAAGGCTGTCTGTTGCGCACATCTATAGATGGCCTAGGAGTGCTAGTGGAGAGTCTTGGAGAATGCACAGGTTGGCTTTGTTTCATGAGTTTGGAGGTTGCTAAATTGGAATGCTCCTCCCTGTGTACAAAGTTCTGAGCTAATCCATCTACAACATGTTCTAGACCTACCACCCTTGTTTGTAACATAGACAAGCTATCCATTATGCCAGACGTAAAGACCTGTGAAAGAGTTCAATACAAGAGCTAAATTACAGGGTTCACAGTAATTAACAATGTATGGGGAAAAAAAGATATTCTGATTTCTAAGCAATATATGACAGAATGACCATATATTTCAAATACAATTAGACTGCTCAAAATGTCAGGTAGGACCTCTAGGCACAGTGTTTACAACAATAGGGTTTAGTAATTAGACCTTAGGCAAGACGGCCAGCTAGAAGTTTACCTCAAGAATTGGAGAGGGAAAAAAATGGAACTAAGATGACACAAGATGCAATGCTAAAAATTACTTTCAGACGTTCAGGATTAAAAAAAAATAATAATCTGATATGAAAGGATACGGTGACTCCAGAACTTAAAAATTTTGTACCTGGAAATTGAATGGCATGCCTACCCTTTCATGTAGCAACAAATGCAGTGTTATCAATTGATTGTTGTTGATATAAAGTTCAAAAAATCTTACAGATGGCACTCTAAGTTTTTGCATAGAACAGTATATCAAATGTTTAATTAATTATCTAAGAGTTTAAACAAATGGTGAAGCAACTAACACACATCATGTCCGAAAATATCAATATATGTACCTGTAAAAGATCCATTAAGTTGGACTGTTTGGTTTCAATCTCCATTAGTTGTTTTCTAATGCAAACCACTTCATTTGCCATTTGTGAACAGCATCCATGTGGAGAATGGGAACCAGATTCTGTCACGGTTGAATCAAGACTTCTACGGTCGTGTATCCTTTCAGAGTACATCTGTTTCTCACTACTAATATCTTCAGCTGCAAATCGCTGATTTCTTCCTACTGGCTTCTGCAAGCCACCTTTATCACTGCTATGAGAACCTGTAACAAACTTCGCCTCAAGGTCATCCGTGACAAGATTGGACCCAGATGAACACTCTTGCTTTTCATCCATAGGCACATATTCATATCCAATGTCCTGTGTGCTTGTAAAATCTGCGCTTGTCTGTTCCAAAGTCTTTGTAATAGAGCTACCCTCAGATTCTTCATTGTTAAATTCGGACAAAGAAGCATTGTGGGTTTTTGGAACTGCAATTTCAATACGCCAATCATCTTCATTGGAACGTTGATGATTTTCCACATAACTTGGACATGTTTTTTTCATAGACAAAGGAATCCTGCTCTTAGTTGAGCCAGTAACAGCTTTCTTGATTGTGATATCCTTCCGTCCAGATTCACTAGCACTAGTGATATCACTGTAGTCACCTCCACAGAAATTCTCTGAAGAAAATTGGTAAAGCATTATCAGAACAAGCAAAGCGCATTAAGTCAAGAAACATTCCAGAACAAAAAAGAAAAAAACAACAAGATATTTTCTTATCAATCAAAGCAGGCTTTCTATGCACTAGTAATATACATGAGGAATTAGCTTCGGCTCCCCTGTCATAAAAGAAAAATGAAGAGAAAACATAAATGAGAAAGCAGTATAACACGAAAGATATCATGATGAAAGACGATCTCTTTATCCACACTGCGTTGGAAGCTAAAGTAACTCATCAGAGGAATATTAATAAGTTCATATGATGAAAGATGTGGAACATTGTCAAACAAGACTGCTTTCACCTATTAAACCTGTTCCTCCAAAAGTACACCAACATTTGAAGGGGAGTTTATGGAGCAGGACCATGTATATTTTAAGTATGGGTTCAACTAGACCCTTATCATCAAAACCAAGTATGATAAATAAAATCGGCTACAAGTCAAGTTCATATTTGGACTTTCAGGTTAAACACTTCATAAACTCCTTACATAAGTTGAAGTTTTCATTTCATCCTAATATAACTATTCTCAAGGAATTTGATTGAATTTCAGGTAATAGAATAGTTTCCTTTACTAGGTTAATAAAACTGCACAACTATGCTAGTCATTGTAGGATTCAAGATGCATCACAAAATGTCCAAATCCGATTGAACTGCACTAGCTTCCAAATCTTCTTAGCTTAATAGGAAGCATCCAGAAGCAACACAAACAAAGTACCAGAAAACAAGTAAAACCAACCATGGATTTAGATGTTTATGCGAGCATCCAGCACACAAGATAGAATTGAAGTAAAATGCAGCAAGTAAAACCAATCTGAACACACATATACAGATACTGGCACCAGTCAGTAAACCTTTTATGGAAGATCCAGCTTCTGAAGGTTCAGGAGTATCTGTTCCTGGATGACTTTTCCAGCACTGTAGAGCCTGCAGGACCGTGTCCCTAACTGGTTTCACCTAGAAACAAAAGAAACACCAAACAGATCTAGTTTAATCATCTGCATGAAAGAAGATTCTCCGACTGTAGATCTTTAATTAACACTAACCTTGTCAAAGCGACAAGATTCAAGGGAACGAACGCAGGAAGCCTTAAAAGAGCCCAAGAAGGATCCACCACCTGAAGCTATTTCCCCTAACGCTATGCATGCAGCTTTGCGTGTTGTCCAGTCATTACTCTTGAGAGATTCTTGAATGCTAGCCATTGCAGCAGAGAGAACATTTTGTGTTGGAGCACCCCCTGCCTAGAGCAGAAAATCAAATTGTGCACCAAAAAACATTTATACCACACAAAGTACAAAAAGTATAGGTGCTACAAAAATATACAGTAAAATAAAATAAACACAAGCATGTGAAGTATCAAAGTAGGTTGTTTAGAAGCGTAGTAGCCAATGGCACTATCCCATCCCATTCACTGATTAATTGAAAAAACGCACTGTACTATGATTGAGAGGGAACACCATATAGCATGTTTTACAAATTCTAATAATTAATGTGAAAACTGAGATTCAAAGAAGATTCTTTTGTACACAAATAAGTACGCAAACTAATGCTATTCATGCAAATACATCAATCTGTGATGATTAAACGAACTGTCATCTTAAATTGCTTTCATTGGTATAGATTGTAAACTCAACATTAAAAACCTCTCCTGATTATGTGAACAATAACTCGAATGATTTGCAGATAGAAATCAATTAACAGTTCTTCATACAGCATTTGGAAAAACAAAATTTGCAATACCAGAATCATAAAAGACAATCAATAATATCATGAACTTATGTTTGCTTAAGAACTCACCAGGATAATACTTCTGTTCAATTCAATAATTGCTGGCTTCGCCATGAAATGTGGATTTTTTAACAACTTTATTGTTCGGTTCAACATGCGCTGCAGAATTGAAACTGGAGGATCATGACTATTGTCAATGACCCTAGCTAAACACAATGCTGAACCCCACTGCACCTGCCTGTTTTGTTCACCCAGAGCTTCGAAAAGTGGCCTTACTAAGACAACAAAGACTCCATCACCCTCACCTGTATCATTACTCAATTTTGATGCCAAAACACCAACAGTCTCCACACATGCATCTCTCACAACAGAGTCTGGGTCTTTTAGTCGCTTAACAATGCTGGCAACCATCTTACCAAGATGCAGCCCAACAAGCCCCTCATGATATCTCACTAATGTACCAACCAGTTTAATACATTCCTTTCGAACTGCACTCTTTTGTTCTGAATCTGTATCCAAAATACAAGACAGAAATGGAGCAATCCCTTCTGGGGTTAAGCACTCAGCCATCTTCTCAAGTTCCTCAACGCCTATTTGGTAAGTATCTCGATCAGCAAGCTTGTTCAGTGCACAAACCACCTTGTGTTTTAACTCAAAAACCACCTGTTGCGTATTGACTCTTGTGGGTCCCCTCCCTTTAACATGTGCATGTCTCTTCATCTTGTATAGTAGCAAGAAATACGCAAGTCCTAACTATACAAGATTAATTCCCTTCAAAGTTGGGATTGCTGATGGGTATAAAAGACATCACAACTTAAATATACCAGTGGAAAATACTTGGTTTTATTGTTCAAAATATTGAAATCCTGCAAAGTCAAAGTAGACAGGAGTTAAACAAAGCAAACTAAACATTATTAATTTCTTATACCATGATGGAATGAAACCAAGTAGTAACTAATAAAATGCAACCCGATATTGCTTCATTCAATTTCTTCTTTTCTTTTCTTTTTCTTCTCAAAAGTCTATTTTAATTAAGAAAAAAAGGCGAAACAAGTTGAAACTTCAAGCATAGATGTTGGACAGTTTAGGACCAACAAAAAAAAGGTAGTACAATCAATCATGTGGTTCAAAGTTTGAGCCTTTTTTTGAACTTTTTAAGAAAACACACAAACCACATAAAAGAGGAAAAAAATTCAAAACACTCCCACTATTTATTACTCAATGTTCCTAGAATTAGTGTTTTGAGCATCAAGCTAAATCCTAAATGTTTTTTTTTATTTATAAAAATTCAAGGAACTCTAAAACAAATTATGAAACAACTAAGATTTAAACCCTAAAAGTCTTAGAGCAAGCACTTACACATAGTCTCTGTCAGTTCCCGAGTAGAATTACCCCGGGGCCAAAAAGGAGAGTTTTGCATTGTTACTTCAGAACGCAGTATCAAAGCTTCCTCTTCTCCCATTTTCTTTTATTTTTCCGGCTCTTTCTCGGCTGCCAAACGGAAAATAAAATGTAGAGAGAGATTAAGGAACAAAGTTTGAAAGAATGCCTTGGAGATTAACGAAACTTAGAATATAAACAAAGGAATTAATAAAATACTCAAAAGAACGAATCTCAGGGAGCGTTACTTCTGGGACGGAGTTCGAGAAAATCTTACCCTGAGAGAGAGAGAGAGAGAGAGAGAGAGAGAGAGAGAGAATTTTTTTCTTGGTTTTTTGTTTTTTGAAATGATGATGGCCTTAGCTTCAAATTTCGCGCTCAGTGCTGGGTTTTCAAATTTAGAAAGGGAGCGTTTGGATTGGAGCTTGGGGTTTGTTTTAACCAATAATTGCAGCTTGGGCACGTGGAGCCCTCATGCAAATACTGATCTCCTTAACCTAAGCCGAAGAGCATAATAATGCTTTTAAAAACCATAAATTATTAATTTCAAATGTGGAATGATAATTTGAGAATGTGAAAATATTGTTAAACAAGGAGTAGTTATAATGTGGTATCGAAATGTAATCTGGTATAACTCGTTCACGTGTTATAATAGGAAGTTGATGTTTACTAATGTTACCATACAAGAATTTCTCTTGGAAGAAGTTCAATTTCAGTTTAATTATTCAACTTTGTTTAGTAAAAATTTATTTTCTGTTATTCTTAATTTATTCATCTAATTATTTTTAATAGCAAATTTAGCATTGGTGTCAAATCCAAATCCTTTCTTTAACCTTCATCCAAGTGGAGCCATAGGGTCACAATCCAAATATTTCAAATTTAAAGTGGATTTGGGCTTACTAAAGTAATTCCAAACAGGACTCCTCCCAATCCCTCAATTCAAACAGGCCCTAAAATTTATTTTAACTTCCAATAAACCCTCGCCCAAGGCAAACACAATGAAAGGGCTGTTATTAGAGAGAATATTGAATGCATAAATTTTATTTTACAATTGTGCACTATATTTTTCTACCATAAGAATTGAACAAGATTGGTTGATTCCTCATGCAAGTTAATGAGTATGCCTCACTGAGGGTTAGATGGGTAAAAGCTGCGCCTCAGCCAGGTAACTTCAAAATTACCATATGAGATACCACTATGATACACAATCACCTGGAATTTGTTATGATTTATTTCCTTTTCTTTTATGAAATTTTTTTAGTCACTATAACTCATTACTTTGCGATGTTTAGTTGACAAAAAAGGTAGTTGAATTTGAAATACATTAGGATGATTGAGAGAATGTTATACAAATTAATGGCAAGGTTAGCTCATGAAGCCTGCAACACCCGGCAGCGGTATTCTCCCAGTGCCCAGATAGGGAATATGTTCCGGTATGCGGCATACGTGATCATACAGTTCCGGTTGAAGACACCCATGATTTCCTGTAAAAAAATTGTCAAAGGAAAATGATTAAACGCACCTTCAACAGGTGACACAGTAAAATTAAATCATCATTGCACTAATAGACCCCATATTAATGTTTCGGAAATGACATCAAAATTTAACAAAACAATTTATTGAGATTAGAAGCTAGCATTAACTTCATTTTGGCAGAACATCCAACAACACCTTGATAGTAAAAGGGATTTATTAATGCTGTCCCTAAGGTTAATGTTTCAGGGTTTGAGTTCCATTCTTTCTTGACCCTTTTAATTAGGGATTTCAATTACTATACAGCAAATACTTTTACATGATACCAAAAGAGAATGACTTAATCATACCTCTCACCCTTACCTAAATTAATTCACACAAATTGTAATGAAATGCACTACAATTCAACGAACTCTCTCCTATTGATTAGTCAAAATTCCTCCACATAAATCAACATCCAAAACTTTGTTCAACGTTAAGAAGAATTAAAATGATGAGAAATACCCATATAATTCTAAAACCATCCTGGCTTGACATGGTTTCTTGTTATCTTCTGCATGCTTTTCTTTATGCATTTTAAATCAACCAAAAGCACAATGACTTTTCTTCCATCCAAAAAACGAGTCAAGATAAAGCTCAGAGCAAAACAACATCATTTTCCATACAAAAGTGTGCCAATATTACGAGGAATTAATACGATGTATTCATAATTTTCCCAAAAAGTTTGTTCAATTTATAATACAAATAACTATCTTATCAATATCATATGTTCATATCCTAACATGAAGAGATCTTGTTGTTCAATGCAATATTCACTAGAAACCCAAAACGACAAGAATCATGCAAAATGGTAGAAACTTAGAGCACTTGTTCTCAGGTTATGCATTTTAAATAGTACTGTAACAAACAATGAAGTACCTCTTGAGGAAAATCCCCGTTCTCCATTTGAGAATTTATCAAACGTCTTGCTGCACAGTGCAACGGTGTTGGATCTCTCTCAGCCTGCTCCAATTAAAAAGACTACCACAATCAGCAAAAAATTCAAACACTAGGAATAACACCAAGGAAAGCAGTGTACAAAAATCCCTATGATTAGCTCATATTAATAAAACTACTTGTTCTTATCCAAGAAAGAAAAAAAAAAACCAAAACAATTGTTGCGACATGAGAATAAGTTGAATAAAAACATACGCATGTACATGAAACATATTTGGTAAAACTACATGCATACCTGCCCAGCGTCAATAAGAGCCAACATGGCCCATCCAGTATTTACCACATGAGACCTATCACCCTCAAGATTTGTGTACACCTGTCCAGAAAAGCGATAAGAAGAACATTAGAAGACAAGAATCACAAAAACTATCACAATAAAATTTTAACCTAGAACCAATTTAATATTGTCACCTCAGTCAAGAACCATCCCATTACTAGCAAAGTTACAATCTCTTCAAGAGTCTCTTTTTTGGCAAACGCATCAACATATTAGGTACACTATGAAATAAAAGTAAAAAGATAGTGCATTTTCAAAAACAAACGTTACAAATATTTTAAACCTTGTTAACCTGTTCTCTATCAAATCACTGTCTGAGAGTCTTTTACTAAAAGAAAAAAATAAGGACTCAAGACTGTCACAGGTTTTCATGGCCATATAACCATACATTGATGATTAGGAAACAGCAGCTTCATTTAGATTCAATATATAAATGCACAGACACACACATACACATACAAACACATATCTTGTTCTATGCTTTTATCAGGATTGATGAACCACTTGATAATTTATAGAAAAATATGTGCATTTATTTGATTACTAAGAAACAATTAAAATGAACAGACTTACCTTGTTTTGACATGATAGATAACTCTCAGCCCAGCCACCAGAAGCAAGCTGTTTTGATAGCAGAAAATCACAAGCTTTACGAATGCTAGAGCTATTGTTATAGTTCCTTCCAGCAGCCACCAACCCTTTTACCCCAAACCATGTACCATAAGTGAAGCAAACCCCCCATGAACCATACCTGCTCAGCAATTTTAGAAATAAAAGGTGCGATCAAACTGAGAACATTGAAGTTTTTTGTAGAAGCAACAAACAGGGAATCATAAATTGTGTTACACTTAAAAAGTGTACATGCATTGATTGAGCAAATTCTAAAAAACAGATTGATCAGAGAATAAGAAAGCAGCTAGAAAGAGCTTATAAAGTGATAAACAGGGGCAAACCATGAACCATCAGATTCTTGTATCTTTTCAAAAAACTCAACAGCTCTTTTGATGCAATGCTCAATTTCTTCGCTCCGATGACCAGGATATAGTTTCTTAAACGATGCCAGAGCTTGAATAGCAGCTGAGGTACATTCGACATAACTACCGAGACATGTAGAAAGTACTTATTACTAATTAAGTAATTTGAAAAACAAAAACAAAAAAGTAATAGAAACTGACGCAGTTCAAGGTGCTGATATCTTACGGATAATCGATAACAATGTCACCAAAGGTTTCAGCAGGGTTGATCAACTGGAAAAAGAGAAGAAACAGAGAAAAAGATTAGGTCCCCATGATCTCAGGAGGTAATGGTGAAAAGCATAGATTATTGCGACAGATTCTACATTTGGGCCAAAAAGAAGGGCAGCAACTTTAAATCATTAAATCATTATATGAGTCATCACATGCGATAGTGACTTTTTCCAAGTTTGAAGTAAAATTTACTAGAGAAGAAATGATAATTTTTCCTTAAAACGAATTATGAGAGCGTGATCTACATCTCGATGGTAAAATTTTCTTATACATTTTCCATTGTTTGAGTGGTTTTCACTATCTTGAGTTAATAAACAACAGGAGAATGAAGATGCCCTTAAACAGGAATCTCAGGATATCTTGCGTTAAGGGCTTTGATGATGTGCAATCACCAAACAGAATTGGACATATAGAGTAATGAGGTCCTTTTAAGGTGCAGTACAGAAATTCTAACACTTACTAGATGGAGGAGATTATTAGATGGCAGTCATATTACTGGATCATGGACGTGAGCAGAATCCACCAAAATAAAATGACGAAAAGTGAATGATAATGGAGAGTCTACCTCTAACCACCTGTAGGATCTTGTAAGTTCGTATGTTGCAAAGCCACCATCACTATTCTGCAATCACATTATAATAGATAGCTATCAGCGATTAAAAAAATTCTTTCGGGTTATAGATCAGTTGTTACGGAAAAAGCAAAGAAGAGCATTAATTAGAAATCTGTAGACAGGGAAAGAAAGAAGCATCATGATCAATTAGCACAGTTCAGATTGTAATGCAATAATAGGTCCAAACGAAAAAGGCGTTGTCACATATACTATGTGGCAGTATAAGCTTTATTTATTTCACCTTTAAATCATCACAACTCACCTCCACACCAGAATTTTAAGAGAATCAGATTACTTTAAAGTTCCATCCCTCTCTTTAGATTTTCGTAAATAAGGGTATATATACATAAAAAAATCAGACTTGCCTGTATCCATCAGCTTAGGCATAAAAAAATGGTTATAAAAATACAGGTAAGGTTCAAGGTAGGTGCAACCTAGGATATCAATTTAAAATAGGTACTACAAAATGCTGCTGCTGACGATGATGATCTTGACATCGTTGATACATTTGATGGGGTATTTAATCTAAGTGATAGATAAATCTAGCACAGGATGGGAGTGAAGCCTCTGATAGAAAGCTTAATGGATTGAGAAATGAGATCCTGTACTCTAGACAATATTAATAAAATTGGTTCTTGCAAAGTTTGAAAAGTTTCTTGTTCTAGGCCTGTAATCACCTTATAAATAAATGTAACTTTATCACATATTTATAGTCACATGCAAGCTGCATGTTTACCGCTTCTAAAGACACCCTTCAGTGCATAAATCAGTAGTTCTTGGTGATGTTATGGGTCGTAGAAAATTAATACACGTATCTACTTCAGACTATAATGGCCTCAGCTAACCTGCAATGAGAGTAGGACATTAACAGAATCGTATAACCGCCTTGCATCTAGTGGTTCACCAACAATTTCCGATGGAATTTTTGACAATGATAGAACAGCCTGAAAAAAGAAAGACTTAGAAATAGTGAAAAAGGAATAAACAAATGCATCGTGTTCAATTTGGTCAACACTCACTTTCAATCCTTCTGCAGTGCAGTCTGAGATGGGCCATCCATGATCAGCAGTAGAAAAAGGCCAAGCACCCTTTGAAATGTGGCGATACCAAAAGTCAAGATCCCCTGGGCAATTTTCTAGAACCTTGATAAAAAAAAAAAAAAAACAGTCAATTAGGGCAATATAACAGTATTAAGAAGCCCAATGATTTCTGATACACATGGAAACGCCACCTGTGAATCTTTGATGAATTTATGTCCCTTTCTTAGAGTTGAACCAAATTCTTCTAAAAGGTTGGTTGAGATAATTGCTTGAACAGCAAAAGCAGTGTCCCATAACTGGCTTCCATTGTACCCCTGCAGTGAGTCATAAAATCAGGATGCTCAACAGAAAACTCATTAAACAAATGTTGTCTCATTAATTGCTGTAAAACAAATAAGCATAACTGAATTTATTCACAGTTAGAGGGTATTAAGACTTTCAAATGTGTCTGTCTCGGTAAGCACAGCAATGCAAGTATCTGGATAGTTGAATAAATCACAGCAGCTATAAAAACTTCAAAAACTTGTTCACCTACCTAGCCATTGTATTAAACTTGATCACATGTATTTTTGTAGAAAGGGAAATTACTGTATCATATTATTGGTGACTACTGAATACAACTAGCACTGAGAGTTATGTAGTAATGTTTTTCAATAAGCATTCTAAAAGCTGTAACGTCACATTCACCAAACCAGAAACATGGAAGAATTATTAAAAACAGTTCAAGGTAAGATGGTAGCATACAGACCTGCATTTTCATGCCATCCTCAGCAATCCATAGATAATCATAGATTCTGGGAAGATGCAACTTGAAAGCCTCTGAATTCGGATCTTCTACCCAACAACAAAGCATATTTAACACCTGCAATCCACAACAACTTCAAACTGTAATTGCCAAATAGAAATATGTGAACGGAAGGGGGTTTTTAATGTACTGGTTACCAAAACATGAACATCAATAAAAACATAAGTGAATAACTAAAACACAGTTAAAAAAGTCATCCAGAAAAGGATCAGATTGATCAAAGATCAGTGAAGGCATAAAAGAACCTAACTAATAAATAAACTTCAATAACAGTCTCATAATTATCACCGAGTTTGGTAGGCCAGAAAGTGGAAGGGATAAAGGGATGGAAAGATGGGAGATCCTTCATTTGGTAAAGATATAGGTCAGGAGAAAGGAAAATAGGGTGGATGAAAAGCCCCTGCAGACCCACCAAAACCAATGCCCTCATGGTATGATTGGAAGAAATCTATACAAATTGTTATAAAATTACTTATAGAATATTAAAATTACTTATAAAATTAATAAAGGGCAAAATGTAATCTTTTATATCAAACTGTCCTTCTTCCTCTTTCCTTTCTTTCTACCAAACAAGAAGAAGAAAAACTTATATCCTTCTCACTTTCTATCTTTCCCATGTCTACTACCTGTTTTCTCCTTCCCACTCTCCATCATCTCTTCAAAATGTAGTATAAGTCACAACATTAAAAAATTATCTTTACTCCGCTTAACAGACAGAAAGTTTAACACACAAGTGTGTGTCCCGCTGAACCACTTGGATACATACCTTATTCACAGGTCCAATGCAAAGATAACGAGTATTCTCATCTTCATAATGTATGTGCTCAATTGCAGTTTTAAGAGCTTTTTCTCTCAACTTCTTTCCAGGCCAACGCATTAAGATTGGTTCAACAGCAATATGGAGAGAGGACCAAAGTATATCCTGTACAAGGGGGTGTGGGTAGTACAAATCTTCCTGCAAAAATAAAGAAATGAGTTTTCTTATAAGAAAAATCAGGATCAATGTGAAAGCAGAGTTCATCAATGTATCTTTTTTTTTTATAGGAACCAGATATATATATATTAATAGGCAGAAATGTGAAAATGATAGACAAAACATTAGTAAATACTTAACACTTCAGTCAAGTTGTTGAAGAAGATTTATTACTCAACACTTTTTTTTTAATCACAATCACTTTGACCAACCTTTGCACACTGGTTGCGAGCCACATTCCAATCAATTTCATGATAGGGGACATTGAAAAGCTCTTTCCTCAAAGACAAGACTGTTGGTGTGATTGGGCCAACAAACCTCTTTCCATATAAGTAAGACATTGGCAAATAAACCATTCGGCAATGACACCACATCCTTCCTGCAGAGTAAAAAGAAAATCAATTCCTCCGCTAGCGGATTTATTGGAAGATCAAAACGATAGTTCATGTATACCACAAGAAACCTTTATTTCAACTTATAGACAAAAGTCAACATTGCACAGCTGAAACTTCACTATAACAAAACTATAAACATACTAGTTGAGAATGATAGTATTCGAAGTCTCACTCGTAGGACAAAGAGCACAATTTTAAGAAGGGAACAAAAAAACCACTAGAATACAGCATATTTTGTTCATGGTTAGCAGAATAGGAATGCCATATCATGTGGAAGATGCCAAAAAAAATAAACCAGAGCTTGATCTTTTCAGCATTCAATCTGATGAAAAAAGAGGTTCAGTGTGAAGCATAAAATGTAGGCTATCGAATTAATATGAACACCCAAACTATGTTGATTATCTTAGCTGATAGTACATTACAAGTTACTATCAACCACATTAGACAAAATTACAGAAACACCTGTTCTTTTTTCTTTTCTTTTTTTATAAAATGAAATCACTTATTCTCCAGAATCACAGCATACATACAGGAAATACACTCATCCACATAGAATGCATAAATGGCAAGAACCTGGATGGATAGGCAGCATGTACGGAAGAAGCCATATCTCAGGGGGCAGGGGATTATTGCCAGACCATTCAAATGCTCCCAGTACCTATTACAGACCACCAATACCACAACGAATAAACAAATGGACTAGATTGTGGATATATAGAACTCATTCCAACATAAACTAGTAATCAAATGTGAAGGTCAGTTAGACAAACAAGATGAAGGTTAAGTTCTGAACTGATAACCACATTTTCCCCCACGATGTAATTGCAGTAGCACCACCATGGTCCAGAATCCATTTACGCCCAGTCTCCATCGCTCCTTGTCCATCTTTAGCTCCTTCACCAAGCAACCTTAATGTAACATAAGTCAAGACACTACCAAACATAGTACTTGGGCCCTCAATGTGTAAGCCCCACCCACCATCTTTGTTCTGCAATTAAACATCTCTAAATTAACAAATTTTGATCCCACGTGCAGAAGGTCTACAATAATATGTCCCACAATCTAAATTGATGCTTACCTGATGATTGTAAAGGTATCGACAAATCTCCTTCTTATGCTCATCTGATAAGACTGCATTCAATGCCCCAGTGATAGACAAAGTAATTACCTGATCATTTGATGGGAAGTGTCCAGAATTAAAATGATTATTTCTTTCTGCAATGGATTTATTGTATAAGGAATAAATAAAAAATGAATGTTTGCAGTTAACTTTTATGTTCTTGAAGGCTGAGACAATTGATTTAAAATACAATCCACCCATTTCGGGATTAGCTGGAATATTTTCCACAACATACAGTTGCTATTGGCAGCAGCATCAACACTTACCAGGCCAGGCAATAGAAACATAGGGCCACCATAGTCCCCGGGCCAATGTCCATCATGGGCTTGAAGACTTGAATGGAAATTTATACCCCTTCTTAATGTATTTGTCACTGTCTCCTCAGTCACATCTTCTGTGTCTTTTACTTTGATCTGGGGTAAAACAGCATGACCTGGGTTCTCCTTGGATAACTATTTTTCAGTGAGGAATGATAAATAGTTATAATAAGTGATAACATTTATATATCATATGAAAATAACTTAATAGAAGACTAATGTTTGAGCATTGACAGGCTCATTCACCATTCCCCAAAGAGCAGAGCTAAAAAATACTATTATATGATCATTATCCCTTAAAACTATTGTATTAAAACCACTAAGCATTAGCTAACTATTGATTCACCGTCTGACTGATGGTTCCAGTGACAGGGAAATGTAATGAAACAAACAACTTTATCTGAAACGGTAATGATAACATGTAGAACAATCGATATTTTGAATGATCCTCTTTCATCATGATTTTCCTCAAAACAGATAATATAATCACTGATGGTCTATCCTTTTCCAGTTGAAAGATTTTAGGATGATTTTCACAAAAATAAATAAATAAATTCAAGGATGCAGCTTGATATTCTGGATGACTACAGTAGCAAATCATAAAATCTTTGCCACCGTTCCAACTATGGAACGCATACGAAATTCTAGATTCAATTTTTTGTAAGAAACCTTAAATTCTATTATTAGAAAATTAGAACTATGATTATTCTTCATATAATATTGGACAATATGTCAAAGGGAAAGCCTTTCCGAGAGTCTCCTGCTGTTCAAACTCAATAGCTCACTAGATGGAACCCACAAAAAAGAATTTTTTACAATCATACCAAGAAGTGGAAACCTGGGGAGGCAAAACACTAAGATGTTCTTTTTTGGATAAATGCAAAGGTGAAGGATTATGATTGCATACCTTAGAACCCAAGTCATTACAATATCTCCTCTATCAGTCCATTAAACAGTAAGAATAATCCAAATTTTAGGATAACTGCAAAGGTTGACGTATTTTCAGGAATACTTCCAATGAGTATTCTTACACACTTTTCCCCTTAACATTTAAAATGAAAAGAAATAAAAGGTCAATCGTTTACAAGATTTGTCATTGACTACAAGTACATGAATATAACAATATTGTGCAAAGTGTTTCCTGCTCCTTTAGCTTAATTTAGTGACACAAATTTTATATCTAGTTGCATACTGACTTGTACTTGTTCATGTTGGCAGCTTTGGAATTTTAAAAGCGGAGTACTTTGTTCAATGAAATTTCAAAAGAAATGGCACTAAAATGATGTGGAGTGAAGGGCTTCTCCTGGATTACAATGATATAATATATAAAAAATGTTTTAAAAAGAGATTGGCAAAGGAGTCAGCAGCATCCAACCAACATGACAATTAAGCCGGAAACAGTAGATAGCAACTTGAAAATCATTCAGAAACCAAAAATCACATGTAAATATTCAACGATAAAAGTAGCAGTATCCTAGTTTTTTATCCTCAGAGGCAGCTATCATTGACTCTATAATTTTGTGGCATTTTCTGAAATTGGAACCAAGAAGGAGATTGAAAAAAGGTTAATACTAAAGACAAATCCCCATTTGCTTAGAAATCTCATCCAAGGGAGACAAGAGAGCATATTTAGGAACTCTTCCAGAAGACTCAAAGTGACGCAAACAAGCTGCTATCAATTAGTTTTCCATCCCCCAACTTCATAAACACTCAAGAACTTCCCTTTCTCCATCATGGTTTCACAATTCACACCACCACGCAATTCCGCACTAACCCACGGATGACTTAGTCAAACCAGGTCTTTCTGGGGTCAAATTCAATTCTAAAATATAATATCAAAATATAAAATACATTTCATATTCAAGTCTTCAAGAAAGCACAAGATCCACAAATGAAAACCACATTACTTAAAGTTCAAGTAAGCACTCTCAAAACAAGCAGCAGAGCTTTCATTTTCATCAAACCAATAACGCACTTAAACACACACAGTAAATAATTACCTGCATGCGCATGAGCAGATCGGAGCTGTGTTTCTTAACGAACCGATTGTTGTGAAAGTGCTCGCGAGCTTTCTCGATCTCGAGGAGCTCTTCGGGGGTGCCAAGCTTGGGATCAAACTCCCACACTTGCCTGCCCACATGATTGTTGAGTGTGCGCAGCCACGGGCTCCCTCCCTCCGCAATTTTCAGCTTCCACATTTTCTGGGTTCTTCGGTTTGGTTCCCGAGAAAACCAAAATGCCAGAAAATGAGCTAACTTTAACGAAAAGAAAACAATTACAACCAATACAATACCGAAAGTAGTTTGCTTTTTGGGAGTTTAAGATCTGTGAAGCGAAAGCTTACCAGATTTCGATTGTCAGTCAAATATTTGTACTGGTAGAGAAGAGACGGATAGAAAGCGGAAATGCAGCGCTCTCTCTCTCTCTTCTCTCTGCCTTGCTCACTCAGAGTGAGAAGTATAGATGGGACTCTGAATGAGGCAGGTGGCAGTTGAGAAATTTAAATAATTTGGATTCAAAGTCGTGATGAGAGAGAATGGCAGACAAATACACCGTGATTGCTTTTGGCTGCTTTTGGATTTTTTGTTTTTTCCCATTTTTAAGAAGCCACCGAATAGGCATTTTTAGCAATTTTGTGTTTTTAAAATTGAGGTCTTCTAGAAAACAATTTGTGATTGAATGGTTAGGGGATGAACTCATTAAAGAATTTAAATTTAGAATAATAATTAATAATTTCAATTACAATAATGTGACCTTCTAGATGCATAAAGTATGAAGGCTCCAGTTCTAGAATGTGATGTACATGACCATTAACTTGTGGCTCACCACTCCACACTCCTCAGTTTGTTTTGCTGCCATTTGCAGAATTGTTTGATTAAAGTTTCCTGTTTTAAGTGTTTATTCATGCATCCGAAGTGAATTCGATTATCTCTTCTCCCAATATCGCTTGTATTAAAATAAAAAAATAAAAAACTTTCCATACTTTTTTTTTGTTTATCTATTAGGTATGGGAATCATAGATGTTTGAATAAATTATTGATTGTGAAATGATGTATCGAAAGATAAGAGTGATATTGTTGACTGTCTCACTGTCACGGGTATTGGAGGAATTGTATTGAGATGTCTTATTTTGGGAGAAATTGGGTTTTTAGGATCACAACCTCAACAAAATTATGATGTCTTGGAATAGAAAATCGCAAACATATAGAGGCCAAGAATCCATATGATGTAATCAATCACGTAAGGGTAGATTCATGAAGTCCGTGACAATGACATCCACATACACTCCTTCTCCTTCAAATTTAATGCAATCATCAACATCTCCAAACCATCCAAATACTGTCCACGCTACCATCATCTTTTCACATGCAAACTTCCGACATCAAGACTAGAGAGATGTGCTCAAAAGGGCCATTTGGTATAAAATATGAGAGGAAAAGAAATTGTATTTGAAGGACAACCTCATTTGATCGGTTGCTATAAAAGCTTGTCTGTCGAAGCTCCTAGGCATTGGTGCCCTCCTCCTTTTGTTTGGTACAAATGTAAATGTGGATGGTATGTACTTGCAAACAGCATTTAAATCAAATTAGTGCTGGGGGGCCTCTTGAGAAGATTTGATGGTTCTTGGATAAAAGGTTTTTCTTACAAGGTAAGAGCAACTCCACCCATTTGCCCCTTGCCATGGCAAGGGGGGCTAGGGCAGTCACTATTCACGTGAATAGTTGTCGTCCTTGCAAATAGTAAATTTTGTGTTTCCACCCATTGCCATGGCTAAGGGCAATTACTATTCATTTTTTTGTTTTTTTCACAATTTTTTTTACCTCAATAATTAATTTGGATAATATTTTCGGATAAGATTTTTGGGTTCTTACATGTCAATACTATTCATATCTCATAATCGGATAAAATTTTCAATTTCAAATTTTAGATAAATTTTAAAAAAAATTGGCTGGTATTTATAGAAAAAAATTCATTAATTTTTGGGTATTTTTTTAAAAAAATTCAGAATTTTTTCTAGTATTTTATTGCAAAAAAATTGGCTGCCGTTGGATTGGAGGAAAAAACAGATCGGAGAGCCCAGACGACGCCATGTGGCAACAGAAAAAAAAATCACATGAACGGTACTGTAGCATGGGGGCACTGTAGCGATACTGTAGCAGCACTGTAGCACAGCCTGCGTTTTGGACCTCGGGCTGAACTGGCCTTCGGGCCAGCCCGAGTTGCGTGGGACCCACTCCAGCCCTTGCTTGGGCTCACCGCTGGAAACCCATTTTTGCTAAAAACTCCCCCAGCCCGAGGCAAGGGGGCCTCGGTGGAGTTGCTCTAAGTGTTGGTTGGCTTGAGAGGTGAATTATGGAGTCTATTTATAAGGGCCTTTCTCTTTTTTTTTAATTCTTTTTTTTTTTTAAATACATATATATATATATATATATATATATATATATATATATATATAAATTCTCTTATACAGATGTCCGGACGTTATTATCGTGCGGACGCCATGTATTTTCTACTATCCTTCTATGTTTTCCTCTTTATTTACAATGGCATCCGCACGATAATAATGTACGGACATCCGGATGAGAGAATAACTATATATATATATATATATATATATTTATTTATTTTATGAGGGCCTCTCTCTTGCTTAGGATGAAGGGTTTCGACATATTTTGGTTGAATGTGATTCAAACTCTGTATTTTGTCTCTGTTGTTTTGGTTGAATGGATGATTACAATAATTGATCTTTCTGCATTTAAGAAAACAAACTAGTTCTTGGTCCTTTGTAAATTTATTTGAAACAAATTAATTGTTAGTCAAATAATATTTATTTTCTTAATTCGAAAGATTTTTTTTATTGTTCAAATAAGGCGAATATTGAAAGAAGTTTTAAGTTCAAATTTTCCATCTTTAAAAAAAAAAAAACAAGTGATTGATAATACTCAAATTATGTAACTGTTTAGAATAGGGCTGGTCATTTATACCGAAAACCCGACCGAACCGGCCGAATTGAACCGGTTTTGGCGAGTTGGTTCGGTTTTTAAATTAAAATAATTGAAATCGGCAGGAAAACCGACCGACCCGATTGTGAACCGATTTGAATTTTATAAAACCGACGAAACCCGAACCGGACCGATTCCATTAAATTGCCTAAAAATTCAGACAAATGCCATGATAGGGAATCGAACTCTGTTCAGAGTACAAATACAAAGCCCAAATACCATTGGACTGCTGTGGCTTCTTGTGCAATATGTGTATAATTGTATTATTTATTACAATCTAGAACATTTTTTTTTAAAAAGTTAGGGTTTTCCCAGCCCCCAGACTCTCCTTTTCTTTTTCTTTTCTCTTCTCCCATCCCAGCCGTCATCCCTTCTTTCTTCTCTTCTCTCGCCATCTTTTTGTCATTCCTTCTGTTTATCTTTTATTCTTTTTCTTCTTTCTTCTTCCTCCCCATACCCTCAACCACGAAGTGGTCCTCAAGCTATTGGCTGCATCTTCTTCTTCTTCTTTCCCTCTTCTCTCCATCTTCTTCTTTCCTTCTTCTTCCTCGGCTTCTTCTTCTTTTCTTATTCTTCCTCCTCATACCCTCAACCAGGAAGTGGTCCTCAAGCCCTCAATCTTAGTTAAATCCTCTGTCATTGATGCTCGCCGAACCAAACCAAACCGCACCGACTTCTCGGCGTGCCGATTGTAGTCGGTCTCACATCTCCTCGGCCCGGCGGCGGTCTCCAAAATAGGTGAGCCGATGACCTCCGGTTCGGTGGTCGGCAACTCCTCCAAGATATGGTTATCGAACCGTGAACAGCCCTAGTTTAGACTAAGATTTTTTTCATTCATGAGCTTATGGAAGATGGGCACTTAAGAAAGAAGAGATCAAGGCCATGAGTTGCAAACCCACACAAATGTTTGGATAGGGATGAGAGACCGAGCTTTTAGGAAAAGGGTAGGGGTTTGCCTCACCGTGGATAGAGATAAAGGGAAGCTTGCTTACTTAGTGATTTGCTCCAGAAGGAGTAAGCTCGACTACACCAAACTGACCAGAGCGTTTTTGCTTCACTGAGGAAGAAAACAAAAGCATTGTCTCACTGAATGAGACATTGAGGTCAACGATGAAGTTAGAATAGCACCGCCCAAGGCAATCGAGGTTCATCTTTTCCACCACTCAAATTGTTAGAATGCGGCTGAATATCATCTTTTTCATTGCCTATTTTCACCAATCACAAGTGAAAGCGTGCAAGGAAAGTCATGGAGCTTATTGGACGCATCTCAGAAGCTCGCCCAAGATTTGCCAATTCGGCCAAGAAATATGTGAAGTCTATAAATAGAAGTAAAAGGAACAAGGGTCCAACACCAATCAACTCAAAAGCCCTTCAACGCTTAAAAAACCCTTTTTATATTTTTATCATGAAATTCCTAGTTTTCAATGTTTTTCTTTAGGATTTAGGGTAACTCTGTTAGAAAATCTCATAAACTGTTCTAAATTTGTGGTCAGTCCCTACTTCAATCATTCATTTTATATATCAACAAGAGTTTCTTTGTTTATCATTTTCAAAGCTAATTCTTGAGCACCATCCAATCCATCCAAATACCTTTGGATATCCACATTTCCTGAGCTATCTCAACCCACTGAGCTACCGAGCCCAGTGCCACCATCAATCTACCGAGTTCGGTGACACTATCAAACCACGCGCTTATTCTAAAGGCCTTGTAGTCGAGGCCTAGAACCTTACGGCCGAGAATTTGTTCCTCTATTGGCCACAGTCACTCGATAACAAGTCAAGATCAACAACACACCCATCACTCACTCGTACCCACAACAATTTCTAGCCATGGTATTGACACGCCACACACACATCACTAACGAATGACGTCTTTGTTACCAAGTCTGCTCGACCTGCTTGAATATTTTATTATGAAATAATTGACACGTGGCCGAAAAGATTCATAGTTTAATTGTAATGTGACTCACATTGAATGTATTCTAATCACTTTACACATTCTACATTCTTCTTCCTTTTTCGCCAATAACACTCAAATATTTCCATTGGTTTTTTATATTTGAAAGAAAAAAAAACACTTGTAGCATCCTCATCATCACTTTTTTTTTTTTGTGGTTGAAAATTTGTCTCTTTT
>NW_018921421.1:22853-34817 GCF_002207925.1 Prunus avium
ACGTAAACAGCAGGCCATTTGGAAAAATCTACACGGCACTCCTGAACAACCAACAAGTGTAGAGTGTGGCTATTACGTGATGCGCTTTATGAGAGATATAATTCACGATCCAGACCTAAATTTCGAGAAGAAGGTAAAACGCAAAATTTTAGATATACTTTCTTTATTTTACTACGTCAAATTTTTGTTTAAAACCGTCGTTTGTATCTTTATAACACGTTGGTTGTTCGGTTTATTTTGCAGTTTGAAAAGAAAAAAGAAAAAGTTCAGTATAAACAAGAGGATATTGACGAAGTTAGGAATGAATGGGCATAATTCGTGAACAAGCAATTACCGAAGAATAATTGATGTACATAAATATTTATGAACAATGTTTAGGTTTATTTTAGTTTATTTAAAATGTACATAAATATTTTTGTTGTAATCAATCGAACAACCATCAAAAAAATTAATTTTTGCTTTAAAACTTGTTTAGTTCCCAAAAACCGACGTCTGATTCTAATTTACACGTCTCATATGTGTACACAACGGTCGTCTTGCTGTAACTGAAAATATAACATCGGGTTTTCACAACCGACGTGGAATGACAACGCAAAAATGAAATAAAAACCGCCATTTGAAAAAGAAAACACGTCGGTTAATTAAAATTAATTTCATAACGGTTAGTAAATATTAACAACAACGACGGTAAATAAAATAATCAACGACGAACAATAAAAAATAACACGACGGCAGAGCTTAAACTGACGAATTTATGGATATAATCAACTGATGATTAACGTCGTAAAAACATTGTTGCACGTCAGTTATAATTAAACAATTGACGTCTCGGAGAATACACACGTCAAAAAAGGTTATAAAAGAGACTTAACAAAGACTAGCCACGTCATGGAATAAATAAATCACCAACGTAGTAAGGATATAACAACGTCGAATGATTGAATTCTTGGGACATAGTAAAGTCTAACCACGACCTTCAGTTTACAATAACCGACGTCAAATCCATAATTCAAGGCGTTTCCTTACTTCTTAACGACGGTTAGGCTAAAAGAAATGACGTCTCATAGATTACACACGTCTAAGTGGCTCACCAAAGAGACTTTTAAAATGTCAACCACGTCAAAGTCTATGAACACCGACGTTGTAAATTACTAACAACGTCCTAAAATATGACTCCTAGGCCATAGTAAATGGATTAAACATAACAGGTATTTTAATTAACCGACGTGTAATATTAAATCCACGTCGTTTATTTCTCATTTCAAGCCATCAAAATAATTTTCAACATTTGTGGTGACCTAAAGGGTCATGGTTATTTTATTTTTTACGTCAGTCCAAGTAAATATATGCCATGTTAAATCTTTAAGACGTCACTTTTTTTTGACAAAAGTGACATCTAATTTACCATGTTATATGTTTTAGACGTCAGTTTTTTTATTTAGTGAACGTAGTATTTATTAACCACGACGGTTTCTACGTTTTACACGTCGGTTTTATTTCTATTAAAGATGTTCATAATCATTTTTACGTCGGTTCTGTAGTTATTCTCGACATTAAACATTATTTAAACGTCTGTGTTATACTAAAACCGTCGTCTCATATAGTCGAAGTTGTCTTTTAAAGCCATTTATGTACGAATTAGACGTCGGTTTTAGTGTTTTTTGTGACGTGTAATATATTAAAGACGTCGGTTATTTTCCATAGTATATGTTTTAGACGTCCGTTTTTTTTATTTAGTGAACGTAGTATATATTAACCACAATGGTTTCTATGTTTTACACGTCCGTTTTATTTCTATTATAGACGTTGATAATCATTTTTACGTTGGTTTTGTAGTTATTCTCGACATTAAACATTATTTAAACGTCTGGGTTTTACTAAAACCGTCGTCTAATATAGTCGAAGTTGTCTTTTTAAGCTATTTATGTATGAATTAGATGTCGGTTTTATTGTTTGTTGTGACGTGTAATATATTAAAGACGTCGGTTATTTTCCGTCGTTATTTTATGTATTAAAAGATGGCGGTCAATTTCACGTCGGTTTTAAAACTTGATACACGACGGTGGATTCCCGTCGTCTATTTCTATTTCTGTAGTAGTGTTATCTGTATTGAAGAATGTCATGGTTGCCGTGGGAAGTGCCATAGGGTATGGATCTCCATTGACTCTTATTGATACTTCAAGTAAAATAAAGACGAGAACAAAGGGGATGCAACCAGTGGCGAAGCCAGGATTTCATGTATGTGGGGGCCTCTTACAAATTATAAAGAATCAAAAATTCGAACTCACTATACATATTGCAAGAATTATTGACTATTGGTTATTGGTTGCAATCATAATTGTCACATATGTCAAGAATTATATTGCTTATTGGTTGCAATCATAATTGTCCTCACCAAAGGGATAAACAAATACATTCTAAGCAAGAAAAATTGCAAGAGATAGACAAAGAGTAGCGATTTAGCAAATATCTTTAAAGCGTTATCCCCCATTAAACCCAATAGAAAGAAAAAAATGAAATTTCACAAACTAAAAAAAAACCTTAGGTCCCTTTATGCATTCATATCATACATGAAAAAATGTTTTACGTAAAAATATTGACTAAATATGAAAAATGGTTTTTCGGAATAATTATTTTCTCGAAATAATTTTTAGCGGCTTTTATTCCTTACACATCAAATAAGAAAACTTGATTTTATGGGATTTTAGTATGAAGTATAAATTGACTTAATGAGCCATCATTCTTAGCCTAAATCGTATTTTGCACTAAAATTGATTTTTCATATTTTGATTTGGTGGGAATTTGATTTTCTAGTATTTTTATTTGAATCCAAATAGGAGGTACTTCCTTATTTAAATTGTAAACTTAAGTAATTGGAGTAATATAAAAATAAATGAAAGTAAAAGGACAAAGACATGTGGGTACATCTCAAAACGTGTGGGCAATATAAAAATGGAAATAAGGTAATCTGTACACCTGGAGTGCACCACCACCAGCTGAGTAAATGGGCAATTTGAAGCACCTCCTTATGCCTTAATAGGTCCGCCACAACACATGTGGGTACATCTCAAAACGTAAAGTATTTGACATAATATACATATAGAAATACATAACACAAGTGTTCGAGATGGAGTGCTGAATAAGGTTTTTGAATCTTGGCAGGCTCATGATTTTTACATATTTAGATACCTATGCCTGTCCACATATAGATCATTTGTGTGTGTAAAACCTGGTTTCGAAATTACACCAGTTTTATCAACGTTGTATCTTCATAATGGTTTAGGTAAATGCAAAGGGTGGTCTATCCCAGAGATTGTTTCACTTGGCATATGCTCGTAGGTTGTCCGCTATGAATGGTAGTTGGTTTGGGGCCTGGGGCCTGGAAAAGTTTCTGTGGAACTTTCTTGTGTTTAGAAATAAGGAGTTTCGAAAGATGATCCCGTGGCAGAAGTTGAATTACGAAGAAGTCGGTAAACATTATCTAGAATGTGTCTGGGATAAGTATGTGAGTACTTCTTGTAATCATCGTTCTACAGTGGGACCACAGGTATTGATTATAATGTTAAATTGGCCTATTCACCCCCTCTAGGCATTCTTAGTCATCACAGGTATTTTCAACCTCTTGGGACCAAACTTTTCTCCATAAAGCATTTCGTATTCTTGGTTCCGAATAGGAGCCAACAGGCCCACTGCACTCCTTTTTTTTTTTTGACATCTCCAGCCTATAACCAATTTTCATAGAATAAATTCCATTAGTCGTATAATGCCAAACCCATCTATCTTTGTGATAATTAACACTCATAGGGATAGAGGTAATGGCCTTAACATCTTCCACATGAAAACACAGATTTAGTAAATCAACATTCCAATTCCCAATAGGAAAAATAAACGCACTTACTTTAGTTTCTTGATCCAGCACTTGAGGGGAAAAAGGGCGGAAAGAAGTAGGTCTAGGAATCCATGCGTCTCCATATACTAGACTATCTTGTCCATCTCCAATCCTCTTCCTTATCCCATTCAAGAGCAATTCACAACCCCAAATCAAAGATCCCCAAACATAAGAAGAAGCTCTTCTTTTACCAGCTGCCAAGAAATTACAATTTGGAAAATATCGAGCTTTTAACACCTTGTGAATCATAGATTGTTCATTGGTAAGAAGTCTCCAACATTGCTTAGCCACAAGCGCTTTGTTAAAAAACTCTAGATCTCTAAAACACAGTCCACCTTCATCCCTTGCAAAACACAGAAGCTCCCACTTTGCCCAACAAATACCTTTGCAATACTCTTAATTCTTTCACCAAAATTTAGAGATTATTGAATTCAACTCAGCACAAACAAAATTTCACAGGAAGTTTAAAGACTCCCATAGCATAATTAAGAATACTCTGAGCCACCGCTTTGATAAGGAGAGCCTTTCATGCTTTTAAACTCAATTTCTCTTTCCAGCCATTAAGCTTCTTTCTCAATCTTTCTTTTATTCCGTTAAAACAATCTTTCTTTTTCCTACTAATTGGGATTTTTAGAATGTTGCTAACCTCATTCCTTAAATGCATAAGAGTGTTCGAACTGAATGCAATTGCTGACTTCTCCAAATTTATTTTTTGCCCCTCTGCTGCCTCATAAATCTTAAACACCCTTTTAAGGGTTCTACAAGCCTGAGGTGTTGCTTCAAGAAAAAGTAGGCTGTCATTTGCAAAAAACAAATGTGAAATTGGAGGGGTCCCCTTGCAACTTCAATCCATTTTATTTCACCAGAAAACTCTACCTGTTTAAGAAGCGAAGAAAAACCCTCTGCACAAATGAGGAAAAGATAGGGAGATAAGAGATCTCCTTGTCTAATCCCATTTTGTGGGATAATATTACCTTCAACAGCCCCATGCCTTATCAATGAATATGATATAGCAGATATACACTCAAAGACCAGCTTAATGAAGTCCTCAGGGAAACCTAATTTCTCCATCATTTTATAAATGAAATTCCAATAAACCCTATCATACGCTTTTTCCTTGTCTAACTTCAAAGCAATCTTTAGAACTTTTTTCCCCCTTCTACTTCTCATGGTATGGATTGTTTCAAAAGCCAGAATGACATTATCTGAAATTTGCCTCTTTGGAACAAATGTGCTCTGGCTTTCAGATATGACCATTGGGAGCACACACTTTAATATGTTGGTTATGGTCTTAGAAATAATTTTATAGATCACATTGCAAAGGGATATTGGCCTGTACTGAGTCACAAATTCCGGCTTTTCAACTTTGAGGATGAGAGCTATCAAAGTCTTGTTTAGGCTCCTCACACTTTCCTGACCATTGAGAATTTTTAAGCATACATCAGCAACTTCGTCCCGAAGAATGTGCCAATACTTCTGGAAAAAAACAGCAGGCATTCTATCAATTCCAGGAGCCTTTGAAGGAGGAATTTGCTTCAAAGGAATCTCTACCTCATCTCTGTTGTAAGGCTTAACAAGGAAATGCTTCATTTGATCAGGCACTTTTGGACTAACCATGTTAGTGATCACCTCAATGTTATAATTAACCTCCTGTTTTTGCAAAGAGAGACTGAAAATAGCAATTGAAATTTTTTGTTACCAATCTCCTATCCGTACACCGTTTCCCTTTTGAATTATACACCCCTGCTATGAAATTATTCTTTGTTCTCTCCCTTGCCTTTTCATGGAAATAACTAGTATTTTTATCTCATTCTTTCAACCACTCCACCCTTGAACGTTGTTGCCACATAATTTCTTGTTTTTCCAGTAGGTTGTCAATCTTTTTTTCAAGAAAAGCCTTCCTCTGACTTTGTTGTTCCGAAGGGTTAATGCATTGCAAAACTTCCAGCTCTTCTTTACACTCCTTTAATTGAGTCCTGACACTACCAAAGACATCTTTTTCCCAATTTTTAAAAGAAATAGCACACCTTTTGAGCTTTTCTTTCACGGAAGGGTGTTCATCTACATTATACTCCCAGGCTCCCTTCACAACATCTTCAAAATACCTTTTCTTTCATCCACATCATTTCAAAATGAAATTTGCGCTTTCTTGCTGAAATTATTACATCACTAATATTTTGCGAAATAAGAGTTAATGAACGCAGGAAATCGTTTTCTGTTGAAGATATTATACTATTGTAAAATAGGAACGTGAATTGTACTTAAATATTTGTGTTTTATGTTTAAGCTGAAATCAACAGGCCAAAAATAGGAAAGCTCTGCCAGAGATGCTTCTATGTCAAAAGTTCAAACAGGCTAGCTAGGCTGATCCAGAGTTAGATTTAGTATAGATCTTATTAACAAGTAGTGGAACGCCATATATATGTACTTACTCATACTACCTCAAAAATTGAAAGATAAGGGCCCGTTCGGTGGTGTTTTTAGAGCTCCATTTTCATTTTCTGAGTGCAAAAACGGTTGGAATATGCGTTCGATGGGGAAGTCTAAAAACACAGGAAACAACTTCATGAAACGAATTCCAACTTTACGTTATAAACCTGAAAACAACAATTTGACGTTTCCAGCGTTTTCAGAGAATGCAGATTCAACATTTCCAAAAGCAAAATAGAAATGAAAATAATTGTCACCGACTCACCGCCATAATCAAACCCCAACCACCGCTGTCCAACCCGCTACAACGTCCACCTTCAAACCCAACACCGCCATGGCTGTCAGACCATCGCCACCGCTATTGCTCCTGCCACTGCCACCAAACCTCACAGACCCAGTCCCCACATCACCACCACCATCCCAATTGAATCACCACCAAACACCCAATCCAACCCAATACACATCATCGCCACTTAGTAAAAGCAATCGGCACCAGACACCTCCACCACCCATACCCAATAGAAGCACCATCACCACCCAATCGAACCAGCACTATCAAGCCAATTGAACAACCACAAAACCCATCTACCTAATTTTGTTGCTAGGAGAATGTGACCTTGAAACTTTGAAAATGAGGGACAATAAGAACAAGAGGTTGTTTATAGAGATCTCAAAGACTTAGAGGTGTTTAGTTAACAAAAATGGGGGGAGAGAGAGAGAGATATATATGTTTAGATCATGAAAATGAGGTGGGGTGTTCTGAACCCCCCCCAAAAAAAATAAGAGATGGTGTGTTTGTTTTTTTATTTTCTTTAGCTTTTTTATTTTTTATTTTATTGTTTATCAACCTTTCCTTTGTTTAAAAGAGTGGGTTGAAGTTATTTCTTATTAGTTTTTTTTAAAGATAATTATTATTTTTTATATACATAAAATTGTGTTATAGTTTTTTTATCAGACATTAACAAAAACACCTTTGAAATATAGCTCACATATTATTATTCTCAAATTGTACTACCAGACCCGTTTTCACTATTTTTATTTTCTAAATATGTTTTCCAATTAATCTACCAGAAAATGAATCCCAAATTGGATCATTGAACTATTTTTATTTTTGAATCCTGAAAATGCAAATTCGTTTTCTCATTTTCATTCTCAAAAAACATTCTCCGAAAACATTATCAAACGGGCTCTTAATGTCTTGAAATCTTTAGCTAATTTCTTCCTTACTCAAGCTATTTACATGTTTATTTAGGGCTCGTCTGGGAACGTTTTCGGAGAATGTTTTCTGAGAATATTTTCAGAGAATGAAAACGAGAAAACAAATTTGCATTTTTAGGATTCGAGAATGCATCTGGTAGATTAATTTGAAAACATATTTAGAAAATAAAAACAGTGAAAACGTGTCTGGTAGTACAATTTGAGAATAATAATATGTGAGCTATATTTCAAAGGTGTTTTTGTTAATGTCTGATAAAAAAACTATAACACAATTTTATGTATATAAAAAATAATAATTATCTTTAAAAAAAACTAATAAGAAATAACTTCAACCCACTCTTTTAAACAAAGGAAAGGTTGATAAACAATAAAATAAAAAATAAAAAAGCTAAAGAAAAGAAAAAAACAAACACACCATCTCTTCTTTTTTTTTGGGGGGTCAGAACACCCCAACCTCATTTTCACGATCTAAACATACCTCTCTCTCTCTCTCTCCCCCCCCACCCCCATTTTTGTTAACTAAACACCTCTGAGTCTTTGAGATCTCTATAAACAACCTCTTGTTCTTATTGTCCCTCATTTTCAAAGTTTCAAGGTCATATTCTCCTAGCAACAAAATTAGGTAGATGGGTTTTGTGGTTGTTCAATTGGCTTGATAGTGCAGATAATAAAATTCTATTATCTTTAGTTTAAAATAAATATTTAAAAATAAATATGAAAAAGAATAATATGTGATGGTTTTTTCATAAAATTAATATACACTTGTGTAACAAAATAAAATAATGAAGTGCAATGAAAAAAATGAAAAATGAAAAAATAAATGAAAAATGAAAAATCAGACCAACAAGAAAAATGAAAAAAGAAAAAATAGAAAGAAAAAAAAAAATCAACCAATACACTGGATAGAAAATGAAAATGAAAATTTGGTGTTTTCAGTTTTTGCACATGAATTCCAGTGCATGGAAACGATAATTTGGAGTTTGAATTTGTTTTCAGAAAATGAATTCCAGTGAAAATGAAAACGACATACCGAACGTGTTTTCAGTAGAAAATGAAAACAGGGCATTGAAAACCTTACCAAACGGCCCTAAGGAAATTGTAGTTTCCATGGTGGGCGCTTGGCAGATAGTTAAGGAAAATCAAAGTAGGGGATTAAAACACCTTAGCAAAGTAAAGAAAATCAAGTCCATTTGATTAGCTCATATCGACAGGAAAATTGATGGGTTGCTTGAGCTTTGCAAATGGTAATTCGAAAAGTTTGACAATTGATAATTATAATAGTTCAATGATCCAAACTGTCGGATTTTTAGGTCTCCATTTAATGATCCAAGCTCTTTGGATTATTTTTTGTTGTGTATTTTTTTTTTTTCATCTTTAAGATCATCTCCAACCATGTTCAAGCTCTTTGGATTACCATGTGCCTTCTTTAGCATATTCATCGGAGCATGCTTAGCTTTTGTTGGGCCCACTTCCCCGAAAAAATATCCGAATGATTGTAAGAATCCCGAGGATTACACTGTCCCACCTAAGTGGATCCCCTTCCCATCCAACGTCGAGTTTCATTTGTTCGAGGTCTGCCGCATTTACAACGAAAGCATGGCCGGCAATGAAACCAATGTTTCAAATGTTTATCGGTTCACGGAGGGGGTGAGGAGCTGTGATGTAATTGCAATAAGAAGTTGCATAGATTTTGAGCCTGAATGGTTTTGCCCGTTGGTCAACTCCCAACTATGAATAATGACGAGAATGATCAATGGGGGTCAATGAGCAAGTGGTTGGATAGGCAACTGAAAGGTTCGGTCGTGTACGTGGCTTCTGGAAGCAAGGCCATGCCGAGCCAAGAGGAAATTACTATAATAGCCCTAGGGTTAGAGCAGTCTGAGCTGCCGTTTAAGATTTACAGAGACAAGGCTAAGGAGTTGAAGCCGTTGTTTGGAGATAGAAAGAAGCAAGACATGTACGAGCATAATTTTTTGGAGTGTCTTAAAGCTCATGCACAAAGTGCTTCTAAGAAGGTCTAGACTACTAAATGCCATGTGCTTATATCAACTTGCCACAAGGCACGCATGATAATTTTTTGTTGAGATGATACAAATAGAATTATTGAATGGATAAATTTGTATGGAAATATGTACCAATTTTCTATCTAATATTTAGTAGATATACTTTATGGCATGTGTACTTGTTCACCCGATTTGATTTAGTCCTGTGATGGTAGGGTAAAGTTCCCCATTGGCTCGAAAACCATTGATGGTCAACAAGTGAACTTTCTTTGGTGTGTGAGTGTGCCACTATTAGCAGTTTAAAAACCCTAACAGACTTATGAAAAATAGATAACTTGCGCCCCAAGTTACCGACTTTAAACAAGTGATTGTGAATTTGGGTGAGGAATATCTCCCAAGTAAGTTCTTTTCTTGCCTTAGGCTGGTGAGGACTTCACAATTTCTCACAGTAAACTATTAGTTTTGGCTAGAATGAATATTGGAAATAAATCAAACTGTTTCAAGAAGAACTGTCTATTACACAACTTCAAACAAAAGAGGAAAACCTGCCATGTATGAAGGGACAACAGAACATTGGGCCTTGATTTCTAC
Organism: Prunus avium; assembly: GCF_002207925.1. The sequence continues at coordinate 32,985 of NW_018921421.1, forward strand.
TTGGATTGTCACCTGTGACTTAGGCTGGATTGGATGTATCTATGTTGGATTCAAACATCAGCACCTTCAACTGATGAGGTTCAGCTGGAAATTGATACCAATGTTGAGATTGGCAGAGCTTTAATCTATTTAAGGCATGGAGAGGCTTGTTGGATGGGCAGAATTGAGATTTCTTCAGTCTGGACGAGGCTGGAAGTGACTGGATTGATGATTGCTAACCTAGAGCTGCACTATAGTACCTGTTCTGCTTGATTATGAATCATCCAAGAGCTATTCTGGCAATTATGAGAGATTAAGGCCTTTCTGTAAATTTGTTGAGGTTTTCATATTATGAAAAACCCGAGTTCTGCTTGATTTGCTTCTCTGAACTGAACTGGAGTCAAAAGTCTGAGTTCTGCCTGTTTTGTTTAGGAGCTGGATGAATCACTACTACAAAAAATGAAATAGACGACGGGGATCCACCGTTGTTGTAATGCTTTGAAAACTGTCGTTAAATCGACCGCCATCTTTTTGGGTGTCAAACTATGATGGATTTTCATTGTCGTTGTTTACTGTAAAGACGACGGTTTTTAAAAAAAACCGTCGTTGTTGTTATATAAAGACGACGGTTTTTAAGAAAAACCGTCGTTGTTTAGAGGTAAAGATCGCTAATTATAGGAGGAAAGACGACGGTTTTTAATAAAACCGTTGTGGATTGTTTTATAAAAACCGTCATTAATTATTTATAAAGTCGACAGTTTTTCTTAAAATCGTCGTTGTTTTCCTATAAAGACGGCGGTTTTTAAGAAAAACCGTCGTTGTTTAGAGGTAAAGATCGCTAATTATAGGAGGAAAGACAACGGTTGTTTTATAAAAACCGTCGTTAATTATTTGTATAGACGACGGTTGTTTTATAAAAACCGTCGTTAATTATTTATAACGACCACGATTTATTATAAAAACTATTAATTATTTATAAAGACCACGATTTATTATAAAAACTATCGTCTAATAAGTTCCCAAGCTATTACATTTTAGTTCTTTTTGGTTTCCTATGATGCTATACAACGATTTTAACTAGAAAACCAACCGTAATGCTTTGTTAATGAATATATACACTCAAAAATAGTTTCTTTCATAAAACTTGAAGATTCAATAGTTATTACATGGTTAACCAATCTTTAGTCTACAACAAACATACTTCCTACCAATGAAATATAAATATTCAATTGATACATGGTAATTAAGTAGTACAAGCTTTTCCTAACAAGACCTACATACTCCTAATCCAAGCCTTCCTCATCGAAACATACAAATGATGCACAATTGAAGTCTCCTCCATCATCCCTGTAAATAAATCAAAATGACAGAAAGAAAAAAAAAAAAAAAAAGCTAAGATTATAAACAAATAAAATTAGTGAAAGAGAAATTTTACCATTGAACTATATTTCCATAGAAACCCTGTAAAAATGAGCATAAAAAGGACCATAGAGAACCTGCAAAAGGAAAAAATATATAAATAAAATGATGGTGAAAAGATATAAATCTGCAAATAAAAAAAGAAGAATTAGAGCATGATCTCACAATATAGTTCTCAAATTACAGAAAACTTCATACATTGAAACAAATCAAATAGAGAAATGTCATACATGATTAACTTCATTCATTGACATTTACTTTATCCACCACCCATATATCCTCACACCCAACTTTAATATTTTCAGTCATATATCAGCATGCCACTTTGCTATAAACATAAATTTATAGAACCCAAAACCTATTTCAATTAACCCAACAATTTCAATCAAAATCTACCAATGACAAGAAATCTACAGAAAGGACAAAAAAAAAAAA
>NW_018921422.1:2315-21115 GCF_002207925.1 Prunus avium
GAGAGAGAGAGAGAGAGAGAGAGAGAGAGAGAGAGAGAGAGAGGTGCGGCTGGAAACCAGAGAAGATTAAGAACAATTAAGGGAGAGAGGTTAACTTAGGGTTAAACATAAATATTATATATATATATATATATATATATATATTTTCAGGTCTGGTTCGGGGATAGGGACGCCAATACCATCCCCGCCTCATACCCGTCGGGGATTTTTCAAGTTCAGGGATCTTCGTAATCGATACCCTTTTTGCCTTGAAATCTCCCCTTGTTTGGGTCAAGGACCCACCCCCGCAGGGATTTCTGCCATCCCTAAATGACACACACATAAACCCTTTTGAGAGTAAAACACACGCATGCTGAAGAGAGAAAACAAACACACAAGAACACAAAGATTTATAGAGGTTCGGCCTTGTGCCTATGTCCTCTTAGTGATTCACCTGAGAAATTCAATAATATGTAAGAACAACTTTGGTTATAACTTAAACCCCTTTAGCTCTTACAAGAACCCTAGCTATCTTTTCTCACCCTTTACTCAAGATCTGCAAAATTCCTTGCATTGGACGGCACATGCAAGCAAAAGATTGAGCTCAAGGAAGTGTCTAAGGAGATCCATATAAAATATGATACAGTTGACAACCAAATCCCTGCACTGGCACTTATCCAACCTCCACGTAGGTTTGAGAGGATTAGTAAAGTGCTTGAAAGGTATCATGGCTTTCATCATGTTCTTTTAATGGGAGATGATCAAGTAGATCCTAGTACGTACACAAAGGCAATGTGAGACATTGATTCAAAGAAATGGCAAGAAGCCATGAAGTCTTAGATGAATTTCATGTATGCCAACCAAGTCTGGACTCTGGTTGACCCACCTGAAAGTATTGTACTGATAGGAAACAAATGAGTCTTCAAGAGGAACAAGGGCTCAGATGGCAAGGTGGAAACTTACAAAGCTAGACTACTAGCTAAGGGTTACAAACAAAGAGAAGGGATTGACTATGAAAAAACTCTCTCCAGTAGCCATGATAAAAACCATTCGCATACTTCTCCCCATGGCAACATATTATGACTATGAAATAACATGGATGTGAAGACAACTTTTCTGAATGGCCACCTTCAAGAAGAAATCCATATGGAACAACCTGAAGGCTTTATATCGGACAATGAAAATGAGAAAGTAAGTAAGCTTCAAAGATCAATCTATGGCTTGAAGCAGACTTCAAGGAGTTAGAATATACATTTTGATGAAGTCGTTCAAACTTTTGGTTTTGATAAAAAAGGTGACAAACCTTATGTTTACAAGAAGGTTAGTGGGAGTGGTGTCGTATTCCTCGTGTTGTATGTTGATGACATATTAATGTTTGGAAACGAAATATGCATGTTGACCTTGGTAAAACTATGATTATCAAAGACCTTTTCAATGAAGGATCTGGGTAATGCATCTTACATACTGGGTATTAAGATCTATAGGGATAATGCGAGAAAATTGATTGGATTATCTCAATCCTTGTATGTAGATAAGGTGCTTGGAAGGTTCCACATGGATCAATCCAAGAAGGGTTTTCTACTTGTTAGACATAGTATCCACCTGTCTAAGTATATGAGCCCTAAGCCCCCAGAGGAAGTGAAGTAAATGAGCAACATCCCATATGCCTATGCAATTAGGAGTTTGATATATGTCATGTTATGCATGAGGCTTGATATCAGTTATATTGTAAGCATTACAAACATATATAAATCAAACCCAGGATTAGAACACTGGAATGCTGTTAAAACTGTGTTGAAGTACCTTAAAAGGACCAATGAAATGTTCCTAGTCTATGGAGGGAACCTAGAGTTACAAGTGGAATGATACACAGATTCAAATTTCGAATATGATGTTGATGATCATAAATCCACTGCTAGATATGTGTTCACATTGAATGGAGGGGCAATCAGTTGGAGATGTTGCAAGCAGCGCACAACTGTAGATTCAACAACTGAGGTAGTAAGGTGCAATACGATGGCAATAACAGGGCAATACATCAGACATAATTAGTTTTAAGGATTTTTATCACAAATGGTCCCTAAGGTTTGCAAAATTATCACCTTTCGTCCCTAACGTTTTGTTGTGACACTAATGGTCCTTAACGTTATCCTCCACACACCAAAATGGTCCATGCCGTTAGCTTCTGTCAAATTTTCAGTTAAATTGCTGATGTGGCACATGTATAGAGCCCACACATCCAATGGTATAAAGGCACATGGCTGTAAATAAAAATAATAAATTTTAAAACTTAAAATCCGTGCCTAGTTCACCGTCCACAGTGGTCACCTCAGGTGAGCTGAGGAGCTCACCTTTGAGTTTCAATCGTTTTCATCTTCAATTGGGTTTGCAATTTTTGGGATTTTGCTTTCAACCTTTTGCTACAAAACAGAGAATTTTATTTCGGGATTAGGGATGCAAACCTTCAAAACTCACAAGATGCAGAGGAAAGGAGAGAGAAGATGGAGAAATGGGGTTTCATCTCACCTTCACTCACTTTATATTGTTTTGCCCCTTCAGTCTATCGCCAATGTACAAAGGAGATGCATAAGAGGTTTTTCCATCAACTGCACAGACATATACCTCAAGAAAGAAAGAGAGAGACCACAACTCAATTTGGGAATTCAGCGGAGAAAACTAAAGTGGCCAAAAGGTGATAAGGGGCTGATAAGAAGGTATTTATAGGAACTAGTTTTATAGGCTTTTAAAAAAAGGAGTCATTTGAACGAAAGCAAATATAAGAGCATTTCCAGCAATGCAGCTAAGGGGAGGGCGCGGGGGGGAAGCCCAAAATCATGTTTCCAGCAACAAAATCCAGCCCGGACAAGTAGTGGGACCCAGCGAACTGGGCTGGCCCGAGCGCCAAAACTCGTTTTGGGGATGACGTCAACGCGCTGGAATTGACGCGCCCGCTACAGCCCCCCAACGGCTCTCTTCCACGTGGCTTGCGCTGGGCTCTCCGATCCGATTTTTTCCAGCAATCCAACGGTGACAATTTTTTGTGCAATAAAAAATTGAAAAAAAATTGAAATTTTTTTAAAAAAATACAAAAAAAATACTGAATTTGTTTTCTATAAATACCAACAAATACTCTTCACTTTTAACACCAAATCCTCATACATTTTCTTCTCCTTCTACTCAATATTTTTTTTCACTTTCAAGTTGTATTTTTCTCTATCATATTATGGGTTCTTCTAATGAAACCGGAGGGGCATGGAGCACCATGGAAATGTAGAGAAGATATGGAAATATGAGAAATGGAAATGTAGAGAAGATATGGTGTGGGAAGTATGAGCTAAGCCTTTGGTTTTATAGAATAATTTAGGCAGATAGAGATGACACGTGGTGCAATTTTAGAGGGTGAAAATCTTATCTGAAATTTGAAATTCATTTGAAATTTGAAATTTGAAATTTGACATTTATCTGAAATTTGAATTTTGAAATGTATCTGAAATTTGAAATTTATCTGAAATTTGAATTTTGAAATGTATCTGAAATTTGAAATTTGAAATTTATCTGAGATTTATCTGAAATGTGAAACCGAAAATCTTATCTGATATGAATAGTATTGACACGTAGGAACCCAAAAATCTTACCCGAAAATATTATCCAAAATAATTGTTTAAGTAAAAAAAATTGTGAAAAAAACAAAAAAAATGAATAGTAGTTGCCATGGCAAGGGTTTGACTGCTAGAAACACACATAGCTTTTTTTGGGACAAAGAAGCTTTCATTGAAAACAGAGGAGGAAAACAAACAGACAAATAGCTAAGACTTAGGGAAAGTTGCTAAACTTGCAGAGTCCAGAAACCAAAACTCTCCCCGCAGAGACAAAAACAACAAAAAAACAATTAAGGGGGACTAGGAAGTCCATCAGAAACCAGAACACGCACTAGGGACGGAGGTGGCTGGTTAGCCCATCCTTGCGGACACACCGCCCTTAAACCTATAGCTGCGGTCACATGAGTTGCTCGATTTGCTCCACGAGGGATCCAACACCATTCAACATCAGAGAAACCAGCACTCAAGCGCCTGATCTCATCCAGTAGAGGGAAACACACATAGCTTAATATGGCAAGGGCAGCCACTGTTCATGTGAATAGTGTCAGCCCTAGACCCCCCTTGCCATGGCAAAGGTTTGACTGCTGGAAATGCTCTAAAGGCACCTATTTCCAAGAAAGCAAATATAAAGGCACAATGTATAAAACTCACCGTAAATGTATGACAAAAAGTCAATTTTGGTCCATATTGTTTATCACTTTTACCGTTAATGTTCCTCTAGTTTCAATTAGGTCACTTTTGTTTTATCAATTTGGACAATCCCAATTTCTCTCAAATTACTCTAACTTATGTTATCTGAAGGGCATTTCGGTACAATCTTGCATCCCCTCCCGACCAGCCCACACCCAATCCAGCAAGCTACCACACCCTGTGTAACTTAACCACCACCAGTCACCCAAGGCCGCCCCAACCCCAAGATCTTTGAAAGCCAACAAAGCAAAACTCAAGATCTCCAGCTCTTCTCTCCTCTGTCTCACGCATCTGACCAGCACCTCAGTTCAGGAGACCACGCCCCCAAAAGCCTACACAAAGGAGAAACAGAAGGAATAGAAAAGGAAGCAGCCCATTGCCACCAGGTGCCTCTCTTGTCTCTTCTCATTCCTTGTCGCTTTGTTTTTATAATTTTGAGTTCTAAGCTATTTTCTCCCTTTCTTCAATACCCAGGAATCATTTTTTTTCTTCTCAAAATAACACGAAAAATAAAAATAAAATCTTGATTTTCTCTACCATAGAAATAGGTTAGGTCAGTTTTGCTTCAATTTTGATTTTTTGGGGCTTGGGTTCTAATCCTCCTGTGGGGATTGCTAATTACAGTCGCCTAAGAGAAATCATACTCTCTTCAGAGTGTTACACGTGTTTTTTTTAAATTAATGAAGAGCATCTTTTAATCCATTTTATAATATATCCACTTGCAATAAAATATCACTAGGTGCTGGAGTATGTATCCTATTCGTATTCGTACACAATTTTCTGTTTTGTTTTTGTTTTAATTTTATTTTGGCTAGAAATAGTAGATGCTGCTGTAGATGTAGACAGTTCTGGTTCAAGTCCACAGTTCCACCACAACTCAGAGCCACCGATGGCCACTTCTCACCACGAGACTGCGGGAGTCCAAACCCCACTACTAGACGACGTCGTAGAGGGTGCCGTTGACTACAAAGGCCGCCCCGTCCACAGATCCAGATCAGGCGGCTGGCGTTCTGCGTGGTTTATAATAGGTGTGCCCGCACTGGATCATCGAATCAGTCATTAAATGTTTCTTTTTTCAAGCATAATTAAATTAAATAAGAATAATACTGAAATTTGATTTCAATTTTGCAGGGGTGGAGGTTGCGGAGCGGTTCGCATACTATGGAATCAGCTGCAACCTCATCACCTTTCTGACGGGGCCTTTGGGGCAGTCCACGGCCACGGCGGCTGAGAATGTCAACATTTGGTCTGGAACGGCGTCGTTGCTTCCTTTGTTGGGAGCCTTTGTGGCTGATTCTTTTCTTGGACGCTACCGCACTATTATTTTTGCTTCTATGCTCTACATTTTGGTACGCATCCGTTCCCTCTCTCTCTCTCTCTCTCTCTCTCTCTCTACATTACACGCACGTGACAAAATTGTTTTCATCCATGAACTTCACTGTAGTCTTTATTTTCTTATTCCAAGGTGATAAAATGTATTTAATAGAACATGATAAAATGTCAATCTCGCTCTTTTCGTATAAAACAATGCTGATAATTACTCTTTAAAAAAAAAGTTCTTTTTGCTCGAGAAATGAGAGGAAAAGGAAATAGTGGAGAAAAACACGGTTGAATTATATATATATATATATATACAGAAATTCTCTTATGCGGACATCCGGACGTTATTATTGTGCGGACGCCGTGTATTTTGTACTACCCCTCTCTGTTTTCCTGCCTATTTACAATAGGATCCGCACAATATATATATATATATATATGAATTAATTGTTAATTACTGCTGTATCCTTTATATATTAGGTTTTTAAAAAATATAAGTGTGAATAGGGACATATTTGGAACTTTGTATAATGATTGACAAGGAGCCTTCTCTTAATAATATTTAGATTAGATAATAATAATAATTAGTTTTAAAACTAAAGTGCCTCATCGTAATCAACATATTTTCCATTTTTAAATCAATCACATTCTCTCTCCTACATTTTTTTTTTTTATAACTTCACATGATGCATGCTTTGTCTTTTTTTAGTGGAATGGTTGATAGTATGTTAGTCCATTCCTAGTATTTTTTCACCAACCATGTTACAAAAAATATTAAAATTATAATTTCTCCACATATACTTATTTCCTTTTCACTTCCTCTCATCTTACCCTAATTAAACCATTTTGCCTAAAATAAAAGTTAAAAACCATTATACCCGTATCTGAACTCCATCTCAACTCCAGTCCATCTCTCTCCATGCAAAACAGAGTACAATGTTATTCCTCCATGCAAAAAGTGAAAAAATAGTCATTTTTTGCTTAACAATTTTCATTGGCATGTAGTTTATTTCAACATAATTCCATCTATTGTGATCTGTTCTCAACTGTTTTTGTTTTTAATAGGCCGCTCATGTCTTAAAAACCTACTTTTTATTTTCTCTCACTCTCCCCAAACTACCAAAACATGTCTTTGTCAAAATATGTCATCTGTCTTCGACAAAAAAAAAACAAATTGTCATCTATCATGTATTTTGTTCCCCCCCCTCCTTTTTTTTTTTTTTTTCCTCTAAAAGAATCCTTCTTCAAAAAATTGTAATTCCTTTCTTTCTTTCAATAAAAGAATTCGATTTCCAACTCTATAGTTCTTTCCATACATAAATCGGGAAGGTCCAAATAAATGAGGACAAAGTATGATGACATAATATCATTGAACTCTAATAAGCTGACATTGAATCCACCAACAAAAACTAGTGAGTAGATGAGTATGAAATCGAAATATAGCAGAGCCCCCAGTTGGGGCTCTAAACCCTTGGATTGCAGCACCCTGGTTGGCCCCTGGCCTCATGGTTATGGCAGCTGCAAGATTTTCTGTTCATTTTTGTTTAATCTTAGTTTTTTTAAGACTTTTGTAGTAATTTTCTATTGGGGGTAAGTAGGATACATGGCAATAGTCCACTATTTTTTAATTTTTTATTATTTTATTATTTAAATTTATTATTTAAATAAATAATAGGACTGCATGCCTGTGTGTCCTCCTCTTATAAAATTCTTGGAGTAACTTTGTATATTCTATAAAATACAGGAAGGAGGGAACAAACTTCCTAGGTGTTGACCAAAAAAAAAACTTCCTAGGTTCTTGTTATGCCTTGGAGAATAAAGGACTTAAGCTTGCCAACCATAAAGCATTGAATGAAAACAATAAAATGAAATATTATTGAATTGGAATAGAACTTTATTCAGGCAATCCCAAATAAAACATGAAATCCTACAAGGAATAGAACTTTCTTCAGGCAATCCCAAGCCTGATTGTCTTTGGATAACAATGGGATTTGTTCAGAGGTTTTGGAGGATAAATCGATTTTCATAACTGAGGATTGCTTTAATTCGCAGAGCGACGCGAAGTAATGATCCTATTTTGTCACAGTGGATCCTTTTTCAAAACAGGCCCACTTTATCCCCTGTTTGAAAGTCTTCAGATTATGTTCTTATGATGGATGAAGTTACTGAAAAATGATTATTTATTCTTCAGAAGTAACTATGAATTCAAGTTTGAGTCTTATTTTGTACTTCTTGCTATGTCTGAATGCTATCATTCTTGAAACAGGGACTTGGCTTGTTGACCCTGTCAGCCGTGCTTCCTTCTCTCACTGGTTCTGACTGCCAAAAGATCAATCAATCCACATCATGTTCTTCTCAGTTTCAAGTATTGTTCTTCTTCTTCTCTCTGTATCTGGTAGCTGTTGCTCAAGGTGGACACAAGCCTTGCGTTCAGGCTTTTGGAGCTGATCAATTTGATTCGTCAGATCCAGAGGAGTGCAAAGCCAAAAGCTCATTCTTTAATTGGTGGTATTTTAGCTTGTGTTTCGGTACCACATTTACACTTATACTATTGATCTACATACAGGACAACCTGAGTTGGGGTCTGGGTTTTGGAATTCCTTGTATTGCGATGGTCCTTGCACTGTTTATTTTCTTGCTCGGAACTAGAACTTACCGGTGTAGTATCAAAGGGGATGAGGAAAGCCCATTTGTAAGAATTGGAAGGGTGTTTGTTGCTGCATTAAGGAACTGGCGAACTACTCCTTCAGCAATAACTTCTGAAGAGGAATCCCGCGGAACCTTGCCTCACGAAAGTTCTGAACAATTCAAGTAAGAGAGTTAATTGTCTGCATATTTTTAGATTAAAGAGTAGGGAGAAAGTAGCAACAAGATTGAATACAGAAGTTTTGATATATATCAAAACCCAGTATTTCTTTCATGATCCTCTCAGTAATCTGTACTTAAAAGCAATTGATGAAATACAAATATTAGTGTTCGAAACATGTCCATTATATTTTTATGGCATATGACAAAATTCCATTATATTTCATGTTATCATCTTTCCTGTTATCATTTTAACTCAATAACCTTAATTAGTTGAAATTTAGGTCAATTTAGTTAAGTTGAGTGGCATTTTTATGCAGCACTTTTCTTTCTTATGTACTAAGAGCATCTTAGAATTAAATAAAATGATAGTTGTCTCATTGATGGAATTTTCATACCTGTGAAGCATTTATTATATTCTTAGGTGGTCAAGGAGGATGAATTATTACCTTTTGATTGCATTGGTTATACTAAGTTTCTGCAGGACTATTAGAACTTCTCCGTAGAATGGAACTGTAAAGTATGTCTCCAACTTTCACTTGCACAGTGATTTCAACTAAAGAAACTCCTATGATATTATTTACTGGCAGGTTCCTGAACAAAGCATTGCTTGCACCGGATGATTTGAAGGAAAACAGAAAAGTGTGTACTGTCACTGAGGTTGAAGAAGCAAAATCTGTTCTCAGGCTTTTTCCAATATGGGTTACATGCTTGGCATATGCAGTTGTGTTTGCACAGTATTCAACTTTCTTCACTAAGCAAGGTGCCACCATGGACAGAACAATTGCGCCGGGCCTTGATATACCAGCCGCTTCACTTCAGACTTTCATCAGCATTACCATTGTCATCTTCGTTCCCATTTATGATCGCATTTTTGTTCCAATAGCTAGAGTTTTCACCAGGAAACCTTCTGGAATTACAATGCTGCAAAGAATTGGGATTGGTATGTTTATATCTATTATTTCCATGGTAGTTGCAGCTCTAGTTGAGATGAAAAGGCTCAAAACTGCCAAAGATTATGGTCTGCTTGATATGCCAAGTGCCACGGTTCCAATGAGTATTTGGTGGTTGGTCCCTCAGTACTTGTTGGCCGGATTGGCTGACGTTTTCACGATGGTTGGTCTGCAAGAGTTTTTTTATGATCAGGTGCCAAATGAATTAAAGAGTATCGGACTTGCCCTCTACCTCAGTATTTTTGGTGTGGGAAGCTTTCTGAGCAGCTTTCTTATCTCCGCCATTGATGACGCAACCACTTGGGCAGGTGAAACTAGCTGGTTTTCCAGTAATCTCAACCGTGCACATCTGGATTACTTCTATTGGCTACTTGGTGGAATCAGTGTAGTAGAATTGGCTATCTACTTGTATTTTGCAAAATCTTACATTTATAATAGGGCAGGTACGGTATAAATACGTGCCTTGTAACTCAGTTGCATTTCATAGAGAAATGCAAAGGAGCATTAAGATTTAAATAGGACTCTATCCATCACTTCCTTTGTTGTAAATCTGAAAAGTGAATTTGTATAATTGCAGCTCCCTGGCGGTAACATTCTAGTTGTTTTTTTGTTTTTTGGTGGATCAAACGCTGGGAAGGGGAGCGGGTGTAATACACATGGGGTGGGTTTTTTGAAAGATCATCTCATGTGGCTCGAACCCAGTTGACAATTTGGGAGGAGGGGGGAAAAAGTTGCCGCTCAAGCACTGCGTCTGGTATTGGATATGAAGAGTTTGGTATAATAAGGTTTAATTACATTTTTGATCGCTGGGGTTAGGCTCGAATTTAAATTTGGTCACTGAAATGTCAATTTTTCCAATTTCATCATCACACTTCATGTCGTCAGCAAATCAAGTCCAAATCAAGTCCAATTGGTTAATTCCGCCAATCTTATTGCCTTTTCACCCTCAGCCCAATTCTCTCTCCCCTTTTTTCTCATTCTCTTGCACAATCACAGTCCTCGGTTGAGAAAGATAAGATGGTTGTTAGGGCTTTGGATGAAATCAATTAAATAAAAGGATTAACTACAGTTTAGTACCCGGAGGTTTAGTGTCAGTATCAAAATGGGCCCTAAGGTTTCAATTATATAAATTTTATACACGATATTTCAAAGTATTACCAATTTACACATGCCATTATATTGACCGTCAAAGTCAGACGTTATATGCTGACGTGGCAGCCGTGGGACCCACCTCATAACCAAACAGTAGTTACAAAGAGATGAGACGAAGGGCAATTTATGGAAAAAAAAAAAAAAAGAAAAAAAAAAAAAGGAAAATTGAAAACCGCTTAGCTGGGCACGCGTTCCAAGGCATCGTTCCAATACCCAAGGCTTGGACAACGACATCAAACGAACTCAGTTTCTGAGTTTTCGAGACACAGTGAGACGTAGAGGAGAGGGTTTGTTTGAAATCTTGAGCAAAGATTTGAAATCGACTGTGAAACTCAAACTGAAACGGAGGTTTCCGAAAACTCTAAAGAATATGAGTTGGGAACTTCGTCCCAAAGGATATGGAGAACCTTTCTATGGTATGTATGGTTTAGTGTGCTAAGGTGTTTTGGAGTGAAACTTTGAAATAGAGAGTCTGAGTTTCGAGTTTGGTGTCGAGTGAAAGTTTGGCTTTTATAATGGATTTTGAGTTTCAAGTTAGGTGTCGGTTTCAACGTGTCCATTTAATTGGTAGATGGAGTGGTGTGAATGGTAGGTGGTATGCTGAAGTACACTTTGGCTTTTGTATGTGGTCCTACAACCGCGGGGAATCTTACCTTTTGTGTTTGTGTGTACTGACATAGAAAGTTTGTATTTATATGTGTGTATGCGTATGTGTCTTATTGTATTTGTATTTATTTGTGGTAATATTTTGTATGTGTGTGTATATATGTATTTTTATTTTTATTTGTATGTGTATTTGTAAACAGCCTTAAATGTATTTTTGTATGGTAAAATGGATGTTTGGCTTTTGACATGCAGGGGATGAGGAAGGATTTTCTATTGAAATGTACCACAATGGTGAAATAAGAGGTAACTATTATGTGAATGGGTCTGTTGATTGGTTCGATTACTGTGATAAGGATAGAATGTCAATGACTGAGATAGATGCCATGGTAAAGGAGTTAGGGTACGAAGGTATGATTAACTACTGGTATAGTATTCCAGGTGATCATTTTGATGGTGGCCTAGTTAAGTTGAGTGAGGATGCAGATGTATTAGACATGCTAGTATTTGTGCCAGACACTAGGTTGATATATATATTCCTAGAACATGTCTTGGCATGCAGTCAAGAGCATTTTTACAGTCAAGTGGCTTCAACCATATTTATAAATTTGGATGATGATGTTGGGCCCAACACTGGGGTAGTGATTGAAGAGCATGATGACAATTATGGTGCCATTGTTTCAGTGGGTGGACAAGTATCTCAGGTGCTTTATGGGTCCTAACCGTAAAGATTGGTCATTGAGATTAACTGATGTTTTATGGGCATACCGTATAGCATACAAATCCCCCATAGGGATGTCACCATACAGACTTGTCTACAGTAAGGCTTGTCATTTACCAGTTGAACTTGAACATAAGGCATATTGGGCAATTAAAATGTTTAATTTTGGTTTAAATGATGCAAGTTCGAATAGGAAGCTTCAGTTGAATGAGTTGGCAGAATTAAGGAATGATGCTTATGAAACCTCTCGAATTTACAAAGAGAAAATGAAGGTTTTTCATGATAGAAATATTTTGAGGAAAAACTTTGAACCATCACAGAAAGTTATCTTATATAATTCGAGATTGCATATTTTTCTTGGTAAACTTTGTTCCAGATGGACAAGTCCATTTTTGGTCACAAGAGTTTTTCCTTTTGGAGCAGTGGAGATTGACGATCCAAAAAATGGTAATGTTTTTAAAGTTAATGGTCAACGTCTTAAACCATTTTTGGAGAATTTTGTTTTCAGGATGACATGATTCACTTGGAGAATCCTGTTTATCAGGATTGAATTTTCAGACTATCTTTAGTTTAGTATTCAACATTTATTTGTGCTATTTATGTTTTTTGGATACTAACAAGCTGTATGATTTATTTTGAAGATTTTCTGTTTTTCTTTTCAGGTAATTTCTTTCCTGACCCTTCTATTCTTTTTTGCTCAATTATAATTATTTGTCTCTCTTTAATGTATTACGCATGCTCACATTGAGGACAACGTTTCTTTCAAGTTGGGGGGAAGTGGAATTATTTTTGGCAATTTGTTAGATTGCAAATTTGTTCAAAAAAAAAAAAAAAAAAAAACTCCACGCTTGTTGTCATCAAAACAGACTTGCATTAAATTGAGATTTGATATTCATGCATGAATTTAAAATTGAGAACACTTGAGCGATACGATAACTAATCCAGTCTTTAGTCTTTTTCATTTTCTACTTAATTAATGATTTATGAGCTAGGCTTTGAAAAATTCACACTCACACTAATGCGCTTAATGGTGATAAATAACTTTGACTTTAGACTGGAAGAACTTAAAGTTTTGGATTTGTTTTCGCTCTTTTAAATTTGTTCATGAATTGAGAATATTTTTTTTTGAGCTTTTGACATTCTTGATGATAATTTGGCAGGAGAGTTACTTAAAATTTCAGATGTTTGTGGGTATCATCACTGAAAACCCTCACGAGACTATAACTCGTCCACTAGGGCAACCTAGGGGTTTAAAGGCTTATTGCATACGCTAAATGCAATCGAGATCCCTGCGGAAGTGGCTTAATTAGTTTTCATTTATTCTTGGTTTTTAATTTTAGTTTGCTTGAGGACTAGCAAATTATAAGTTTGGGGGTAATTTGATAAACACATAATTATTACAATTTCTATCTCTAATCTATATTTGCTAGTACTTTATTTTACTGATTTTCGCACCAATTAGAATGTTCCATTGCATTTTACGAATCCATTTGCACTTCATTGAAATATAGGCTAATTCATTTGAATTCTCTATTTTGGTTATCTCTCTTTGAAGTGGCACCCAAACTCTTATCAATTGGGCAATAATTGTTACATTCTAATATCATAATTTTATATAGGTGCATGCTGGAGCTATTAAAGAGAAAGAATGTGCATGCATGTGAAGCAAAAAGAAAGGAAAGAAAAGAAAAGAAGTGAATTCCAGTCTATTTTCGGCAGTCAATTTACAAGGCCCAAAACATACACTTGTACTGCTCAGATGGGAATACATTCTTCATAAAGGTTGTTCCAATGGGTGTCTATTATGACATATCTAAATTTTAGCCTTATTGGATACATATTGAAACCTCAGGCCTTCCTACACCAAGCTTGGTTCAGAAGAATTTATTTTTCCAGCAACACATGTGCAGCAGCAAAAAGAACTTTATTAGCCAACAACAAAGACTAGCAGCACATGGGTTGACAGCAAATAAAGAGCCAGACCTCCATGCTAAAAGAAGAAACTAGCAAACCCATGTGAAGAGAGCATGGGTATTTGTGGTCAGCCAAAAGAAAAAGGAATAAAGAGATGGCGATGTAATGATATAACCCATGTTGGTACGTAATGGGTTAATGGCAGCTGCAAGAGGATCTCATTCCTCTATAAAAGGAGAGCAAATTTTAGTAGAATGGTGTGCAGAATTTGTGTAAGGGCTTTGGCACCAAAATAGATAGTAATTTAACAGCTAGGGAGCCGAGAGGCAATGATCTAGGGGGTTGATGATGCAATTTTTCCTTCTCCTCTTTATTCTTAATTCTTATCTTGTATTGTTATTTTATTTTATGTCTAGTTAAACTTTGTTAATGATGAAATACCATTATGAAATGAAGTTCTAGTTCTTAACTTTCAATTCCCAACTATTATATTCTTTAATGTTTATAATTTCACCTTCACATGATTAATAGGTTAATTTTCTTTTCACCACTTCTATCATGTATTTGTGGTAGTTAGGAATACAAGTTAATCTATTAATGCGTCCTTGGTTTTGTATTACTAATATACAATTTTCTTTGATCCTTTGTAGTTAAACAATACTTTTCACATAGGATGGCTTAGAATTTGTAATTATGAAGGGAATGAGAATTTACATAAGATTCATAAAAATGCATGCTTAATTGATATATCTTGAGAAAGTAGTAGATTGATTTCTAGATTGCTACTCCGTGGGAATTGTTAGAGTTTATGAAATAATGGTATGGAATCTAAAACCTTAGTTTTTTCCTATTTTAGTTTATTTGCATTTTCAATTCTTTTCTTTTATTTCTTTTTCTTTTTCAACTTTGAATTAACTTGGGTTGGGTTTGTTTTCCATCTTTTTCACGCACTCCCTGTGGGTACGACGTCACACTTACACACGCTTATTCTACAAAGGATTCGTGCGCTTGCGAGTTTTATAAATTTAAAACATGTACCTTCGGGTGGCCATCAAAGCAGTAAAAATACATATTGATAAACACGTAATTATTACAATTTCTATCCCTAATCTATATTTGTTAGTACTTTGTTTTAATGAATTTTACACCAATTAGAATGTTCCTTTGCATTTTACGAATCCATTTGCACTTCGTTGAAATAAAGGCTAATTCATTTGAATTCTCTAATTGGTAGCTCTTTCTTGTGCAGCAGCCCAGGGAGAGAAAAGAAATGAAGCCCAAACTCCAGTCCATTTTCGGCAGTCAGCTTGCAAGGCCCAAAAAGTACACTTGCACTACTCAGATGGGAATGCATTCTTCATGATATTTGTTCCAATGGGTGTCTATTATGACATATCCAAATTTGAGCCTCATTGGATACATATTGAAACCTCAGGCCTTAACCATAAACCCTAAACCCCAAAAATAAACCTTCATCCCCCTAAACCCTAAACCCTAAACCATTAAAGTATAAGTGATGTTGTGACTCATGAAAACAATTTTTTTTTTTGTGGTAATTTTAAATTTGTATAACTCAAACTTAATTTTTTAAAGCTTAAGGGGGAAGAAAATATCTCAATGACTTCATAGGAGTTGACGTTGCATTTTTTGGATTTATTTTAAATTTATTATGAATATTTGAATGAAATGGAATAAAATATTATGAATAAAACCCACAAACCACGTCGGCGTTAATAAATTAACGACGTTTTGAATTATTATAAACGACTTAATTTTAAAACAAAACGTCGTTTAAATTCTAAACCATGACCATTTTTGCACATAAAACGACGTACAAAACATTTTCCACGACCACAACTCTTAACTTCTCGCCGTCTAATATCAAAAAAACAACGTCATCTATAGAACCAAGAGCGTCGTTTGAACAACCTTTTACGTCGCTTTTTTAAAAACTGTGACGTTGTTATGTGTATACAACGTCTTTTTGAACAAACTACGGTTTTTCACAACATGAAAACCTCAACAAATTTACAGGGACGTTGATTTCAACAAAAACTTGCGAATTCTAACCAATTTTGTACAAAAACTTGTCTAATTCTAACAAAATTTGTACATTTTATAAAAATGTTTAAGTATGCTAAAATTCCTCTACTCCATATGAACACACACAAACTCTGCCCATTCATTCCTAACTTGTTCAATGGCAGCTTGGGGGTATGGCGCTTGATCCTTTCCTTTGGCAAACTGCAGTCCATAAACAAAGATTAATCTCACAGACGACGCTATTATTCATTCACCGACGTAGTATATATATTCAACGACGGTATTTTTAATTTACCGTCGTTGATAATATAAAAACCCACATAAAAATAAATCTGAAAATTTTCTTCTTACCGTCTTCTCAAATTCCAGGGAAGTATCCTTTATGATGTCTATCATAAAGCGCATGACATAATACCCGCATTCTACACTACTTGGTTGCTTTGGAGTGCCGGGCAGAGTTTTCCATGTGAAGCAAAAAGAAAGGAAAGAAAAGAAAAGAAGTGAATTCCAGTCTATTTTCGGCAGTCAATTTACAAGGCCCAAAACATACACTTGTACTGCTCAGATGGGAATACATTCTTCATAAAGGTTGTTCCAATGGGTGTCTATTATGACATATCTAAATTTGAGCCTCATTGGATACATATTGAAACCTCAGGCCTTCCTACACCAAGCCTGGTTCAGAAGAATTTATTTTTCCAGCAACACATGTGCAGCAACAAAAAGAACTTTATTAGCCAACAACAAAGACTAGCAGCACATGGGTTGGTAGCAAATAAAGAGCCAGACCTCCATGCCAAAAGAAGAAACCAGCAAACCCATGTGAAGAGAGCATGGGTATTTGTGGTCAGCCAAAAGAAAAAGGAATAAAGAGATGGCGATGTAATGATATAACCCATGTTGGTACGTAATGGGTTAATGGCAGCTGCAAGAGGATCTCATTCCTCTATAAAAGGAGAGCAAATTTTAGTAGAATGGTGTGCAGAATTTGTGTAAGAGTTTTGGCACCAAAATAGATAGTAATTTAACAGCTAGGGAGCCGAGAGGCAATGATCTAGGGGGTTGATGATGCAATTTTTCCTTCTCCTCTTTATTCTTAATTCTTATCTTGTATTGTTATTTTATTTTATGTCTAGTTAAACTTTGTTAATGATGAAATACCATTATGAAATGAAGTTCTAGTTCTTAACTTTCAATTCCCAACTATTATATTCTTCAATGTTTATAATTTCACCATCACATGATTAATAGGTTAATTTTCTTTTCACCACTTCTATCATGTATTTGTGGTAGTTAGGAATACAAGTTAATCTATTAATGCATCCTTGGTTTTGTATTACTAATATACAATTTTCTTTGATCCTTTGTAGTTAAACAATACTTTTCACATAGGATGGCTTAGAATTTGTAATTATGAAGGGAATGAGAATTTACATAAGATTCATAAAAATGCATGCTTAATTGATATATCTTGAGAAAGTAGTAGATTGATTTCTAGATTGCTACTCCGTGGGAATTGTTAGAGTTTATGAAATAATGGTATGGAATCTAAAACCTTAGTTTTTTCCTATTTTAGTTTATTTGCATTTTCAATTCTTTTCTTTTATTTCTTTTTCTTTTTCAACTTTGAATTAACTTGGGTTGGGTTAGTTTAGCATCTTTTTCATGCACTCCCTGTGGTTACGACCTCGCACTTACACACGCTTATTCTACAAACGATTCGTGCGCTTGCGAGTTTTATAAATTTAAAACATGTACCTTCGGGTGGCCATCAAAGCAGTAAAAATACATATTGATAAACACGTAATTATTACAATTTCTATCCCTAATCTATATTTGTTAGTACTTTGTTTTAATGAATTTTACACCAATTAGAATGTTCCTTTGCATTTTACGAATCCATTTGCACTTCGTTGAAATAAAGGCTAATTCATTTGAATTCTCTAATTGGTAGCTCTTTCTTGTGCAGCAGCCCAGGGAGAGAAAAGAAATGAAGCCCAAACTCCAGTCCATTTTCGGCAGTCAGCTTGCAAGGCCCAAAAAGTACACTTGCACTACTCAGATGGGAATGCATTCTTCATGATATTTGTTCCAATGGGTGTCTATTATGACATATCCAAATTTGAGCCTCATTGGATACATATTGAAACCTCAGGCCTTAACCATAAACCCTAAACCCCAAAAATAAACCTTCATCCCCCTAAACCCTAAACCCTAAACCATTAAAGTATAAGTGATGTTGTGACTCATGAAAACAATTTTTTTTTTTGTGGTAATTTTAAATTTGTATAACTCAAACTTAATTTTTTAAAGCTTAAGGGGGAAGAAAATATCTCAATGACTTCATAGGAGTTGACGTTGCATTTTTTGGATTTATTTTAAATTTATTATGAATATTTGAATGAAATGGAATAAAATATTATGAATAAAACCCACAAACCACGTCGGCGTTAATAAATTAACGACGTTTTGAATTATTATAAACGACTTAATTTTAAAACAAAACGTCGTTTAAATTCTAAACCATGACCATTTTTGCACATAAAACGACGTACAAAACATTTTCCACGACCACAACTCTTAACTTCTCGCCGTCTAATATCAAAAAAACAACGTCGTCTATAGAACCAAGAGCGTCGTTTGAACAACCTTTTACGTCGCTTTTTTAAAAACTGTGACGTTGTTATGTGTATACAACGTCTTTTTGAACAAACTACGGTTTTTCACAACATGAAAACCTCAACAAATTTACAGGGACGTTGATTTCAACAAAAACTTGCGAATTCTAACCAATTTTGTACAAAAACTTGTCTAATTCTAACAAAATTTGTACATTTTATAAAAATGTTTAAGTATGCTAAAATTCCTCTACTCCATATGAACACACACAAACTCTGCCCATTCTTTCCTAACTTCTTCAATGGCAGCTTGGGGGTATGGCGCTTGATCCTTTCCTTTGGCAAACTGCAGTCCATAAACAAAGATTAATCTCACAGACGACGCTATTATTCATTCACCGAC
>NW_018921422.1:24898-38722 GCF_002207925.1 Prunus avium
TTTTAACTACCGTCGTGGTTCAAGTTCGCTGGCGTCTGTTCCTTGCTAGAATTAGACGACGTTTTTTTAAAACCCGTCGTCTATATATGTGTAAAACGTCTGTTGTTGTTAAAAAGCCGTCGTCTGTTTACTATATTATTTGCTATTAAAACCTTATATAATCTGCTATAGTGATAGTCATTGCTTGTCTTTTCACCTTATTATAGATAATAGGATATATAGTACTTCCGTTATTGGATAGATAGTACTTCCGGCCTTGTAGTCGACGAACTTGGATTTACCCTTGTAGATTTGAGTAAAATTGGACATAGGAATGACCAATTTGTTTTGGCTTCTCAAGTCAAACAAGTATTTTTTGTTGACGATCCGATGCATCATGGTTGGTCGGTAGTGTTATCAGCGCCTAATAGAGAATATAATGATGATGTTATTGGTGATGATGTCTTAGGTGATGTGAGAATTGAGTGTGAGCCATTTACTAGAGGGATGCCAAATGTTGACACATTTGATGAACTAGTGGGTGAGTTTGGGAGTCAAAATATTCGAGATGGGTGTGAAGATATATGGATTGAATGATGCTCTTGTAATTTATGAAATTATTTATGCCCTAAACAGCACTACTGTATGACATTAATTTTGTAATAAATTGTAATGTGTTTTCTTCACTTTCATTATGCAGGTTTTGGACACCAAACAATCAGTACATAAAATACTGGTTCAGTATTATAAAACGACGGTCTGACATTTTGGAGCATTCAACGACGTCTGTTGCCATAAAATTGTCAATAAAAAATGACATTTTGGAGCATTCAACGACGGCATTGAATTTACCGACGTCTAAAAGCGAACTAAAAGTGAAAAAAGACGACGTTATTGTGAAACAGTTATTAACGATATCACGTCGGAGAAGGATAAAGAGCCGACATGTAGTTACAAATAACATGACTTCAGTACAATAATACCGACGTCTTGGATGGATTAGCCGACTATTATTTTACTAAAGACGACGTATAAATAGGGAAATACGGCTGTCTTTTACATGATTACGACGTTGTATATCACATACTACGTCGTTTATAGAAATAAATATGTCGTAAGTCATGAGCCTAACATATTTTCCACGTCGGTTATGTAAATATATAAGACGTAGTAAATATTAATAACGTCGTATTTTATTTATTTAAAGACGTAGTATATACATACACACGACTGTGTTTGTATAAAATAGGTCGTCTATTCTTCTAAATGAAATTTTTTTTGTTCATTTTTCAGTATACAGACGTCGGTTGTTTTTGTAAATGACGTTGTTTATTATAACAACGACGGTGATTTACCTTAACCGCTATTTCCACGTCAATATTAATGGAAAAAGTGAAGTAACAATACTATTTCACGACGGTTATATAAATATATTCGACGTCGTATGATTTAATAACGTCATATTTTATTTATTTAAAGACGTATTGTATTCTTTTACACGACGGAGGTTGTATAAAATAGGTCGTCTATTCTTCTCCAAGACAATTTTTTGGTTCATTTTTGAGTATACAGACGTCGGTTGTTTTTTTGTTAATGACGTTGTTTGTTATAACAACGACGGTGATTTCGCGTCGTGGTTTTACTTTGCAAAAGACGTCGATCGATTTTACGACGGTTTGAAAACCAAATTCACGACGGTGAATTCCCGTCGTCTTTTCCCTTTTTTGTAGTAGTGTACCCACAAACATCGAAATGGAGGTTAAACTTAGGGTTATTTCAAATAGCCAACAAATCATCAAGAAGAATACAAAGCAGTAAAAATCCAGATTTTCAACTCATGGACAATTTTTAACAAAGCAAACACATTTTTAAAAACTCATCCCAACTTAAAGTCAAAGGCACTTATAACTATTTAATAAAATTTTCATTTGTTTCCAATGTAGTTGTTCAAATAATTAAAGCTCGTTTTAATTTCCTTTAGAAGTATTCTAAGCATAACTTGTACCATTGACAACAAACTATCAAAAAATAATCTTCATCGAAATTCTATTTATCTTTAGCAATTCTCTTCTCTTTTAAAAGCATGAAGTTTTTACTACACAATGGGAAAAACATGATTGAACCCATGAAATAGATTATCAAACATTCATCAATTAATTAAAAAGAAAACTACAAATTCCATTTGAACAAAAACTACAAATTCACATTAAAGTTTAAGTTTGGATCAAACCAATAAAAATTACACACTCATATTAAAAGTTTTCTCTAGTTCCCCATAAAATAAAACTAAAAGCAAAAATTAAATTACTTCAGATTTGATTAGTTTTCCATTGCTTCAAGCTAGCCATCACACTCCAAAGCTTCAAGCTAAACAACACGATCACAAACCAAAACCAGCCATACGAGATGCAGAAAGAGAGGAAAAGTTGGTGACCCCCACTGAAAGCAAAGGAGATCAGAGCGAACACATACAACAAACCCTAGCTGTAAAAATTCTCGTCATACAAAACCAAAGAAAACCAGTTCAACTAGCAAGAGAAAGAGGACCTGACGCACAACGCATGCACATGGGCTGAAATTGAGAGAGGAGGAGATCGAGGATGATTGAAGAGCGACGGTACCAAGCAAGCCTAGGCTCAACCCTAGGTTTTGTGTATTTTTCCCACGGCTCTCCTCAAGTCTTATATGGTTTGGTTGGTGAGTTTGAGGCTATATGCTGATGAAACAATAATATAAGGGTTATTTACTCAAATGGTCCTCAAACTTATACACGAATTGTATTTTGGTGCCTCAACTAAATTATTCGCTCAAATGGTCCATCAACCCTTTATTATTTGGCAAATTTGTCTCACTGTCTAATTTTCTGTTAGATTTAACCAAATTTTAGGGTAAATATGACTTTACATAATTTAAAACTAAAAATAGGGTTAAAATAAAAAATTGAAGAAAAAGAGAAAAAATCCTCATACCCAAACCCAGCACCCCCTCCCCTCGATTTCTTCTCCCCCATTCCCCCACAGAATCCTCTCTTTCTCTCTTTCCCATTCGCCCCCCCACCCCCCTCTTCTTTTCTTGGCAATTGACCCCTCCTCCTCCCACCACTTATGGCTTAATCCAAACATCTGATTATTTTTGTATTAGGGTAAATTACTCAAATGATCCTTAAACTTATACCTGATTTACATTTTGAACCCCTCAATTAAATTATTCGTTCAAATGGTCCATCAACTCTATATTAATCGCTCCATTGATCCTACCGTTACATTATGTTAATGTTGTCGTCAAATGTAGGGGTAAAACTGTCCATAACTGTCCTATGTTTCCCAAATAGGTAATAAAGTGGTGATACATAGGTGATACAATGGCGATGCAATGGTGATACAGTGGTGATTAAGGGGTGATACATAGGTCACAAGTCTTATTTACCCCCACAAATGTAGCATGTGCTGCTCACATGACTAAATTTAACAGAAAATGTAACATTATGACCAAAACGCCAATTAATAAAGAGTTGGTGGACCATTTGAACAAATAATTTAGTTAAGGGACCAAAATGTAAATCGAGTACAAATTTGAGGACCATTTGAGTAATTTACCCTATGTATTTTCTTTTCCTTGTTCCTAAGCTACGCAAACACCCAAGCAAGATCTCACCCCAACCTATGCTTTTGGGAGAAGGGATGTCAGTAGACCCAAAGACCTTTGGCCCTCCTAACTTCAACGACCTATGCTTTTGGTGAAAGAAATATGACTGGGCCTAAATATTCATTCAACTTTGCCTCAATGAGAGAGAGAGAGAGAGAGAGTACGAAATGACCAATTTGCACTCATATTTAATGATAATTTTAGGGTTAATCGTTTTATTAGTCCCTGAACTTAGACCCGATTTGCATTTGAGTCCCTCAATTTCCAAAATCATTCCCGTGGTCCTTCAACTTTAGTTTCGTTAGGACAAATGGTCCTACCATCAATTTTGTTAACTTTTCTGTTAAATGTAGGGGCAAAATGGTATTTTTGTATCAAAATTGATTAAAATATGAATGAAAAATTAAAAATTAAAAAATTAAAATTAAACTCTCTCTCTTCCCCTATATCTCGATTTCTACTCCCCGCAAAACTTTATTATTATTATTTTTTGGGTTAGTTTTTTATTTGATTTTTTCTATTGTTATTTTAAAGATATGATTTTTTATTCATTTTTTTTGGTTTTAATATAAAAATACCATTTTGCCCCTGCATTTAACAGAAAAAGTTAACAAAATTGACGGCAGGACCATTTATCCTAACAAAAGTGAAGTTAAAGGATCACGGGAACGATTTTGGAAATTGAGGGACTCAAATGCAAATCAGGTCTAAGTTCAGGGACCAATAAAATGATTAACCCATAATTTTAACATAATGTAATGGTGGACTAGTTTGCCGAATAATAGAGAGTTGATGGACCGTTTGAGCAAATAATTTAATTGAGGAACCAAAATGCAACTCGGGTATAAGTTTGAAGACCATTTGAGTAAATAACCAATAATATAAAGGTGAGTCAAATTTATGAGAGCTTGGGAAAATTGAAATCGGATAACAAGGATGGTTGCAAGGAGATTAAGCCGTTACCCATTTCCCAATGCATTTCTACCGAAGAACAACCCTATTTGTTAGAAAATTGGGATTGTCCTCGAATTGCTTCAAATTGAAAACCATAAGGGCAAAAGTAACCCAATTAAAACCACATGGATCAAAAGTAACTTTTTCCATATATATATATGATCTTTGCATTCTGGAGAGATAGAAATAAGTCTACAATGCGGTCTATTGGGTTTTTGGTAAACACTGTTGGTCCCATGGGTTAGTAACAACATGAAGTATTTGCCAAAAACTGAAACGTATATCTCCTGTACACTATTGGGAATGCAGCCAATGTTTCTGAAGAGCAAGTTATGATGAATACAATGAGGGAAAAATAACATCTTATCATGAAAAAAGAAAATTAATTATCTCATCTTCCAAAACAACAAAGTCGAAAATTTCTTGAGATTCCTCAGTTACTATCATTTTTCTTCGTTGGATCAGAGCTCACAATTGGAAGATTTTTTCTGTACTGTGGAGATGTCAGCCTCCTCTCTAAAGGCGTTTTCCTCTTGCTAACAACAAACCTATTCACCCCTTTACGCATTGGCATTATTGACGGGAAATCTTCATCAGGAATCTGACTCAGCTCTGAGATGTCTTTAATCTGGGCAACACGCTTGAACCATCTCTCCGCTTTTGCCTCCTCTGACATATCTAAAGGATCTGGTTCCTTCACTGCTGATCCCTCCAAGCTTTTCCCAGTCCAGCTCTGTCCAATGTTCTGTTTATTGGACTCTTGGGGTGAATTCCCTGTCAAACTTGCTGTCTGGTTAGAATTCGCTTTCCCAGAAGAGCCACTGTTCAATCTGTCCATGTTGTCAGTGCTAGAACTAGCAAAATGCAGGGCAGAATTTCCACCTGTTGGGGGCCCATAAACAGAATCAGTCATTAAACCAGTCTTATCGTCTACGAGATTTTCTCCTGAAGATCCTGGATTCCAGCTTGCCATGCTGCTCTTCTCATTTTCCATCTGCTGAACATGACCAGAATTCAGCTTCCCAGGTCTAGGATCAAGCAAATTGTCTGGGGGGTTATCTTGGATCATAGTTGGAGTTGTTTCATGAACAGTCTTGTTAGTCAAATCTGTCCCATCTGTCTGCGTGGTGTTGTTTTTCGCAAAGTAGTCAGGTGGGAAAGGGACGAAGGGAACGTAATTGGCATTGCTAGCTTGTTCAGTAGATGTACGCCTCTTGTATGCTGGAGAAGTTAAAGAACGATCTTTCTTCTTACTCACAACAAATCGATTCTCTCCTTTACGCATCGGCATAATTTCAGGAAAGTCCTCATCTGATATTGCACTTGCCAGATCAGTAACATCATGCAACTCTGCAACCCGCTTAAACCATCTCTCAGATTTATCAGCTTGGTCACTTTCTTCATCCCTACTGCCAGCCTGTTTCGGAGGCTTTTCAGACCTCTGCATACTGTCTGATTTACCAGATTCATTTTTGTTTCTCAGGAAATTCCCGCTCTCCTCCATACTCAAGTTCTCAGGCTTAGAAAATGTATCTGCAGGTAATGGCACAAATTGGGCATAACTGGAATCGCCCCCTCTAGGGTGTCCATACTCTGAGCCAACTGAGCTTGAGATAGAAGAGGGAGAATCAGTTCCAACTTTTTGTCCAGGATTGGTACTTGTACTATTTGATTCAGAAATAGATGCACGACCAAGAATTTCATTTAAAGTCAGGTTGGCTGTAGTACCAAGTGACTTATTTCCACTCCCAGTTTGGAGATCCTTGCCTTCATGATTACTATCATTATCCAAGTTTTTTGGGTATTGAGCATTGGCCAGCCTCCTCTCTAATGGTGTCTTCCTGGTGCTCACAACAAATCTATTTACACCTTTTCTCAATGGCATTATTTCAGGAAAATCTTCATCAGATACAACACTGTTCATGTCTGAACTACTGTCTAGCTGAGAAATCTTACTAAACCACCGCTGTGCCTTCTCTTCATTGGCAGCCAGCCTGCTATCGATATCAGCTTTATTTTTATCACCCACATTGTCATATCCTATACTTAAACTAGTTTTGCTGGAACGAAGGGAGACCTCTCCAGGGCGCTTGCAATCACACCTCAAACATACTGTGTTTCTCCCATAATTAAAAAAATCACATCTGGGAAAGAAGTTATTTTTATCATCAATTAATCAGGAAAATAAAATTATCCAAACACCAGAGGAGAAATGTAATAAACAAGCAATGCTCACTGAGGACACTCCCACTCGCCGCCAGTCAGCTGTCTCTTTGGCCGTGCTTCCTCGCACTCAAGGCATTTCATGTTCCTTGCAAAGTTCATGAAATTACACCTGCTCATTATAGACTTAGTCCATCAAAAGAATGCCTAATACACATTACAGTAAAAAAGAGAAGAAAAAAAAAGAACAACGTCGAATATACAATAACAAAGCCCTAAACATTTCATACAAAAATACAATGAAATTTTAGATAGAAAATAATCCAACATAATAATTGATGATATCCAAAAGACGGGCTCTACCTCTGGCAAATCCAGTCACCCCGTTTCATTTCAATAGTCTTTCCAGAAGGCCTAAGAGGTTCTCCATAGTTATCAAGGGAATGACCCTGCACTGGCCCAATAGAGTTCGACTCTGGGGCACTACTATAACAGAGCTTGGACATTTCACCCAGCAGAGTACGGACGGATGATTCCAAAATTTCGCTATTGTAGATATTGTTTTTCTCTGAAGAAAAAAGGGGATTGCTAGCATAACTCAATAGAAATCTCATCAAATCAACCGTTTGTGCTTTATCAATGTCCAAGGCCTATAATTCGGAAGGCAATTAGAGCACGAAAATAGACTGGGTTAGTAACATGTAACTCAAATGTACTTATGAATGTATATTTAATATAAAACCCAGGAATTAGAAATACCTAAATCATGCAGAACATCGTATTGATAAAAATTGAGATAAACCACAGGCCACAGAATTCTTAGTATATTTATAGCAAATAAAAAATAAAATTTAAATTGATTTTGGGATTTAATGGGAAAAGTGCAAGAGGGACAAGATACCGTTTGTTTTTTTTTTAAAAGTCCACAATAATTTTCAGCTGAATTTTTGGAAACTGATCATAATTTCCAGAAACATTAAGCTTCCTTTACTCCACTTACATTAGTCAACCCTTCGGAAAAGCAACCTCCCAAAAGCATGGATTTTAGGTTTAACTTATTCATAGATAAGAAATAGAGATTTTAGATAAGGTCCAATGAGTTTTAAAATTTTAAGTGCAGTCCAAGTTGAAACATTAAACACTGACACATATCACATGCTAAAACAAACATAAATGAGATGCTCAAGGAAAAGCAAAATTAAGGACGAATTAATCATATCTTTATGGTTTTATTTCAAATTCAGGTTTGATTGCAACTTTTGTGGATTATTGTAAGTCCTTTATTCTTGTTTTTTTTAATGAAAAGTCCTTTATTTTTGTTGGTGCTAGTAAGCAAGTGATATGGGTTCAACGTTTCTTCTGAAGTTTCCAAATCCAACTGCATTATGTACATTTGCTGGAGCTGGCTTGTGGTTGCAGTCCATGAGTACTAAGAAAAATAATTTGGGGCTCTCAAACTGCTGTTCTAGCTTGGATAAGTTATTCATCTCCAATATGCCACCATTGATAGTCTTATTTCGTGGTTAATACAAAAAGAACAAAAGGTCAAACTATATTCTCTTCATAGTTCTCAGACCAATGGATTATACTGGCAGACCAATATACAAATAGCTTTGTCTACATCCTCAAATCCAGCCAGGGCAGGAGTGACCATGAGGTTGCCATCTGATCAAGGAGAATCACTCATTTTAAATTCTACTCCCCACGTATTGACTCTTTGTACAGGAAATCTCCAAATTTACATTCCCAATATTGACTGTCCCTAATCGAGATTCTCTTGATGAAAGATTGTGACAAGATTCATTTGGCCAGATTAGTAATAGTAAAAAAAATCATAAAATGTAAAAGCTCCATTGGCATTGCTCTACAAATCAAAGAGATCTACCAATACTGACTTTGTTCCTAAAAACAATCCTAAATTTATTGAAAAGTAAAGTTGAACGGAAAAATTCTAAGGCATCCCAGCCAAGATACACAAGAGGTAGACAATACAAAACTACACTGGTCAGAGACAACCAAAATGTAATAGAAGAGAACTTTAAAAATGCCAAATTCAGCAGGAGTCCAAGAAATATTTCGTATACCACCTTGACACTTTTGTTTTGTTTTCTAAATTCTCCTCTCTACATTATACCTAGCACAGATACTCATCAAACAAACAAAACACAAAGATAAACCTATCCAGAGAACATTAGCTACCTCTGGTAGTTTTGCATACTGTCCAACTCAGTGAAAATTATATGCTGAGGAATCCAATTCACACAGTACTGGATTTTTGCTAACGTCAAAAATCATCAAAAACTGTAATTTAATTTTGATTTCCGTAGTGTTTAACTATGTAAGTCTACTGAAGTTCCTTCGCTCTGAGTTTGCTCTATCTGATTAAATCAGTATCTTAACAAACCATTGCATTATATCAGAACTTAAACGTCAGGAGCATTTCCAAGTAAAAGCACTTGGTTTCACCTAACGGTACAAATCACAAAAACACTAGAAACTCACATGGGTATCGCCTTGGCTGAGAAACAATCTCATTCTTCTTGCAGAATCATCGCCATTCCGGAACAGAAACGGAGTCCCATTCTCCACAACCACCTCCAAATCTCGCCTCGAAAGCAACCTGCAGCAAAGAAAAAAAAAACCATAAGAGCCCATCAGTAGAAATTCCAAATATCGCTCAATGAGAAAGGAAACATAACACACAAATCATACCTCAAAAGGCCAGCTCGTGCCCTCGCAAACGCCAAGAAAACAGTCGCAGCCCGCATAAAGTCCTCGGGAAAATCCCGGGCCGCCTCGGTGAACTCATCCTGGCCGTTGGTTCCATCATAACCGGAGGCAGAGACTGAGTTGAAGAGGTGGGACCACTCGGGCCAGGGGTGGAGGGCCGGGAAAGGGGAGGACTCGGCAGAAGAAGGGTAGGCAGCGGAAACGGAGGAGTGGGAGTGGGAATAGAAATGGCGAGAGGAATTGAGAGGGAGATGGAAAGAGGAAGAGGAGGAGTGAGAAGAGAGGAAATGAGAGTGAGAAAGGAAAGAGAGGGAGGAAGAAGGGAAGATTGGGGGTTTGGAGCGGCGAGAGAGGCGGAGGAGGAGAGATGGGAAGCGGTGGAGGGGGAAAGGGTAAGTGGTGGAGGTGGTGGTGGAGAGGAGGGTGAAGAACCTGTTGCTGGCGCCACCCATTTAGAAGTGGAAGAGCATGGGACTTGGCAGTTGAGCGGAGTTGATAAACCCTACTTAAAAGAGTTTGGGGATGGAAATGTGGTTGCAGGAATTTCTACTTTTTTAAAATAAATAAATTATTTAGGATTATTAACTACCCGAATTTTATGGGTAAATTTAAATCTTATTTATAATTTTATTTTGTCTAGTTTGTCCAATGTCTGCTATGTTGAGATAGTGAAAGGCCATATGTAATGAGCTGAAGATGCTGGAACTAGCTTGGTCCTCTCTCCTCTGGATATGTAACTAGTTGTGGTTGTTAGATGCCTATGATGCACCTTGGCATTTTATTGACATATTATCAAGGTTGGTTTTTTTCCCTTAAACATTAAAAGTGGAACTTCTATGTGATGCAAACTTCTCTAAACAATCTTTAACAAATGCAAAGTAAATTATAAAAAGGGTATACATGTACTTTATTTGCATAGGATATGACTTAATTTCCTTTACAAGTATTACGACAATTAGTTCTGTTCACTTAAGAATTTACAAATGAGATTATGTGAGGACCTCTTTAATAAAGATCATTGAATTAATCTAACGGCACATATAATTAGTTATCTTAATCCTCACTCATACTCTTTTTTTCTTAGAAGAAGATCAATTCCATTAATATGCAAAGAACATTACAAAAGACACATGCATGGTAACTGTGGCCTCATTAAAACCTTCTCAGGAAACCCTGAGCAAGGAAAAAGTATCACACATGCAATAGACTAACAAAAGAGTCTATACAAAACCAGAATCACATAACAAACACCTCTAAAACAAATCTACCCCACCAACAAAACAAAAACTAAGAAAACTCATCGAAAGAGCACACCGACGCCTCTTAAGTTCTGTCAAAGAAGGCCTCCTATGAAACATAGTCCTTTTTACAAAGTGAGACTTGTTCAACATGCAATGGGAATAACCAAGGGAACACCGAGACGAACAAACCACAGGAACAGAACACAAAGAAACAAACTGAAGCAAAATGAAACCCAACTAAGGTGCACACCAATGCCTTTCAGGTTCTGTCAAAGAAGACCTCCTATGTAAACATAGTCCTTTTTACAACACGAAATTTGTTCTGCATGCAATGGGTAGAAAATAATGTAACATAAAAATGAACAAACCACATAAACAAAACATAAAGAAATACACTAAAGCAAAACGAGACTCATCAAAAAAGCACACCAATCCTCACTCATACTCCTTGTTTTACTCAAACAACCCTTTTAATTTGTAATAAAAAAAATAAAAAAAAATAAAAAGGAAAAAAGGAATATACGTTCAACGTTGTCTTCCTTCCTCACTCATGCTTCCCAATAATCTTCTCCTCCTCATCCCCCTCTCTCACTCTTTCTCAATCCCGTTGACTAGAGGTAGGCATAACTAAGTTTTTCAAGGTGGCATCTTCCTAGATCTGTTGATTAACTTGATTTCAGAAAAGTTTTGTTTCTTCAAAGCCCTATTTTGTTTTTCATGTTCTTTAATTGAAGAGAAAAATGTACTCATCCAAAAAAAATTGGTTGGTTTACTAATGAAAATGGTTTTGTTCATATAAAGCCACCCATAATGGAAAAAAAGAGCAGAGGAAATCAAAAGATGCACCTCTTCAAATTCCTTTACTTACAGAACAAGGGAGCCCAATCGGTCTGGTAAACAAGGCAAAGCTAAACTGGGAATATGTAGTACTTTTTGTTTTTTTTTTGTTTTTTTTTGGTGAAATAAGGGAACCCCCAGAAAACAACTAAGCCCTGCACATGAGTCGAGGCCTAGCAAGACCAAGTAAGTCATCCATCAACAGATAGCTAACCCAAATAGGAGCCTCATCAAATAAGCAAATTCCCAAGTCCAGATTATAACTCCAGTTTGCCAAACAATCCGCAACACAATTCTTTTCCCTGTAAATGTGGACCAGGTGACAATTTCCAATTTGTCTCATGAAATCACAACAACTATGCACCAAAGCAGCAAGAGGATGGCATTGCAATGAATTGATTTGTTGAACAAGTGCGACAACAACAGCAACATCCATTTCAATAACAAGGTTAGTGACACCTTTCTCAACAGCAAGCTTTAGACTAAAATATAGGCCCCAAACCTTAGCCTCCAGGATATGACCTTGGCCCAAATTCATAGCAAACCTGGCAATCCAATCACCTGAGGAGTCACGGATAACACCTCATGCTCCAATTATATTAGTGGCAACCCTTCTAGAACCATCCACATTCAGCTTAAGTTGACCAATTGTAGGAGGTTCCCAAGACAAAAAGACAAGTACTCTATCAGGTTTCTTGCCAAAGCCAATAGCGGCTTTAACCCACTCAACAACCGCAGTAAAGATGGTTTTCCTAGGATTAAAAGGCAAATCCATTTCAATGTTAAAAGTCTGCTTGTTACACCAATTCCAGATATACCAACAAGTAATGGCAAAAATAAGATTCCAACCAATACCATCAGGTCCTTTAACCTTAGAGAGCAAGTTGCCTAGGAACCAAGGTTTTAGCTCAGATAGGAAGAAGTGAGGAGAGGAATGTAAATTTACAACAGACTTCCATACCATCCTAGCCCTGGGACAGTCCCTAAGAATATGAATAACGGATTCAGTTTGCCAACCACACAAATGACAAGAAGGATCAGAATTTAGATTCCTCTTGGTTCTTTGCTCATTGGACAAGATTTTACCTTGATAGGATTTTACCTTGGTAAGCCAACCAAATGAATATATGAATTTTGGGAGGGATTTTCATTCTCCATAAGTCATTCCAAAAGGGATCAACATCTCCCAATTCTCTAAAAAAAATGGAGTATGCAGATTTAACAGAGAATAAGCCATTTAAAGACATACCCCAGATTTGAGCATCATGTACAGAGTTCCCAAACCCAACAGGGACAGCAGTGATCTTTTGAACCAAATCTTCAGTAAGAGCATTCCTCAGTTGGTCCACATTCCACCAACCATTCCTAAAAAAGCTGTCAATGTTGCAATTCAAATCTTGGATATTCAACACCCCATTATGTTGCATTAGAGGTGTATCAAATAGCCATTTATCTGTCCAAAATTTGGCCAAATCACCCTTTCAAACCCTCCGGGTCATTCCCTTTGCCAATGTTGTTAATATTATGTTAACTCGCAATTGTACGGGGCAATTAGTAGTATAGCAAGATAAGTACGAGGTCGTACCCACGAAGACTGAGAAGTTAAAACTAGTTATGTACTTAGATTACCAAATTCAAGAAAGTAGGAGGTTATGTCTAAAACAGAATTTAGAACAAGAGTGGTTGTGATTGTTGAACAAAAGAAGCAAAATGAAATTGCAAACAAAAACAAGTAAACAAATGTAACAAAGAGTGGTTTTAAGAGTTGGAAAACAGATTTTGAGACTAGGGCATTCGAATCACCATAACAATTCAATTCTGGGTTATAAAGATTCAAGTAACAAGTCTAATTCAGATTCAAAGATTGATTCTAGCTAAAGTATGATTAGGCCATGGTGTTTGGTCCTAACCTTGTGTTCCTAATTCCCTAATTTGATCATTTGTTGTCTAACCTAAAATTAAGCATTAGGAACCCATTAAGCATAGAAGAACATTTTAAACAACCAAGTATGTATCTAATCCCTGTTGTCGAATGTCCATACATACTCTTCCTATTCATAGTTCAATTCGAATTAAAGCATGGTGTATACTCTTAATTCAAACCAAGATAGCTAACATGCAAGCCTAAATGGTGATCAATCATTCAAACTAGCATATTAACTTATAAGCATAATGAATAAGAACAAAAACCATAATTGAAA
This sequence comes from Prunus avium, assembly GCF_002207925.1. Next base: position 38,649 of record NW_018921422.1, read on the forward strand.
CTTGGAAACTAATTAAACTTGAAACTTAAGAAAGAATGTACATTACAATGAAAAGTAAAGTGAAACTAAGAAAA
>NW_018921422.1:47166-77810 GCF_002207925.1 Prunus avium
AAAATCCATCCTGAGCATGGCTCTGTGTTTGCTAGGTAACAGACTCCATATTTATCCAATGGGGCTGAATTTTGGATATGTTATAGCACACACCCATTGGAACAACGTTCATGAAGAATGCTGCCTCATCCGAGCTGTGTAGGTTGCTGAAACAAAGCTTGCAATATGACCCACGAAACTGGACTGGCAAGAGGCTGTAGGAAAAATGAGTTTGTCTTGAATTGCATGAATTATGCTCTCTTGCTCTATTGGCCTACAAAACACACAAAGGGAGGGAAATAACTTAGAATTATAGGAACTAAGCAAAAGAAGTAAGTAAATTGGGCATGTATATGTATGAAATTATGAGCTTAACAGCCAGCAGCTCAGCTCCAAAAAGAATACTGTTCCAAGTTCAGGAGCACAAATGTCTTGTTTTCTTTTCTTTGAAGGTGAAACGACAAATAGTAAATCTTTATCTTTTGCTTATAATGAAAATGGGAAGAATTGCGAAGTAAAATCGAAACGAATTATTGAAAATGAGATAATGAAATCAAGGGACAAATGAAAACCATGAAATCTAAATGAAATACCTTTTGTTTTTCCTTTCGTTTTTTGTTTTGTTTTTTTTAGAAATAGCAAGAGAGAATGGGATGAGGAGGAGAAGATTGTTGAGGAGGAAGGAAGACAAAGCGTTGAATGTGTATTCAAGGACGAACCTAAGCCCAGGGGAAGATTTGTAAAATATTAAACATGTGGTCTAAATTTTAGGGTTAATTACAATTTAGTACCCTGTGGTTACACCCTTAAGGCATGTTAGTCCTTGTCGTTTCAATTTTTACAATCGCATACCCCGAGCTTGTAAATTTTTTACAATCTGATTCCACCGTTAGAATTTCAGTCTTTTGTCATGTTAGTTGCTGATGTGGCACTTATGGCGCCCACTTTTTCAGTATTTTCGAAGTCATTCCAAGGGCATTTTTGCAATTTTATTTTTTTCTCTCTCGTCCCTCACGCCCTCCAACGTCTAAACCAAAAATACCAGAAAACAACAAAATCTTCCACTTGGTTTCCTTCATTCGCTGGAGAGGATGACAACACAGAGTTGATTGAGAGAAGGCTACGATGAGTTGGGATCCACAACCACTTGGAGAGGACGACCTAGTTTACGGTATGTGGGGATTGAGCTTTTATTTGAATTTTTTTTTCTAGATAAAGGTTTCGAAGTTCACATATTTGGATATTAGGGTTTTAATATTGATTTATTTGGGGGGTTAGGATTTTGAGTTTGATTATTTGGCAAAATGGTTTCAAAATTCACATATTTGGGGAACAGGGTTTTAATATGGGGTTTTTTTTTGTGTTAGGCTTCTGAGTTCAAAGTTTTGGGGATAAGGGTTTCCCGTTTCGCATATTTGGGGTTTTCTGGTTGTTGTCAGTAGCCTTTATGTAAGTAAAGTTGGTCTGTGGTCCTACTGTAACCCATTTGGATGTTTAGATTTTTGTCTGGAAAGTGACTTTACTGTATTGAATAATTCAAAACCTGGTGGTATAGTAAACTGCATTATAAAAGTGTTTGCTTGGATTTTTCTTAGTGGTAATTGTTCAGTTGGTGGTTTCTGTGTATGTCTATAAGTCCATGCAATGTGTAACAGTATCCTAATGTTGGATAATTTATGTATGCAGATAATAATTTCTTATTTAGCATCCGAATGCACCATGGTGGAAGACTGATACACAAGTACTATTTGGATGGAACTATTACCTACTTTAATTATGTGGATAAAGACAAGATGTCTTTAACTGAAATAGACTACATGGCTATGTATTTGGGCCACATAGGTAGGATTGATTACTGGTATAGGGTTGAAGATGAGGGTGATTTGAAGAGGGTGGAGTTTGACTCAGAAGTTATTGAGATGTGTGAAAATGTGCCTGAGGTTAGGCCTCGTCAATGGGGTGGGCCAAGCTAGCCCAACCCAAATTTAATAGGCTTGGGCCGGGCCAGGCTTTAAAGAGGAGAGAGAAAATAACGGGTCGGGTTGGGTTTTAAAAAAAAATTCAAGGCCCAAGCCTAGCCCATGGGCCGGGCTTGAAAAAGCCCATTGGGCCGGGTCGGGTTAAGCCCAACGAGTCGGGCCTAAATGGGCCTACTTTATTTTGTCTTTTTTTTAATATGTATTTTTTTAATCAAATTTTTATTTATTTTTCTATGTTTTGGTGTGTTTCTATGTTTCCTCTTTTTTCTTTTTTTTTTTCTTCATATTTCTCTATTTACATTTGTCTATATGTTTACGTATCCATTTTTTTCTTTGTTCATAAATTCATAGTTCTCTTTTTTTATTTTTTCCATAAATATAAAGATGTAGTTATACAACCCCAAATTAATAAAATCATATTTTATCCCATACTTCATTTGTTTTAGTTCTTATAATGATAATAGATAATGATTTTCTCCATATTTCATTTAACTTGGGTTTTTTTATATATATTTATTTATATGTATGTGAGCCCATGGGCCAGGCTTTCATGGGCGGGTCAGGCCGGGCTTTCTTGGGCTCAAACGGGCTGGGCGGGCCCCCATTGGCCCATGGGCTCGCGGGCCTAATGATGACCCCTACCTAAGGTTAGGATGATTAACATGTACATGGATCATTGGGACAACCTCGATGATGTTCTAAATATCCAGACTGATTCTAATGTGTATTGCCGTTATTCTTCACAAGTATATGATTATGCTGATGATGTGAGAACTCCAAGTGTTATCCTTGAAGAGCTACCAAAGTTTGATAAAGCCATTGTACTACATGATGGGTTAGATAAAGCTACTTCCAATTAGGTACACAGGACAAGGAAACCAACTCCATCAATGAATTCAGCTAGTGCCAAAGGCAAAGAAAAGGTGGCAGAAGTTGATGAAGGGTGTGTACAACATGAGACCACCAAAGCTACTTCCAAAGGCAAAGAAAAGGTGGCAGAAGTTGATGAGGGGTTTGTAGATGCTGAGATCGATGTAGTAAGAAGATCTGTTAGGAAGAGGAACCCCTCAATTCAACAAGAAGCTGATGACGATTCTTCAAAAAATGATCCTGAGAGTGACCCTGACTTTGTGGATAATGAGTATGGTATTGATGAGGATGATGATGATGAAGTCTTCTTACATGAGGTTGACATAGATGGTGAGTGGGGTGGAGCAAATGCTGACCAATCAATACCAAAGCCTTCAAATGTGGGAGACTTTGTGGATAATGAAGACATGTTTGCAGTTAGTGAAGAGGATGAGCAACAGCTTAGGGAAGCACCACAATCAAATGAGGAGAGCACTGGTCATAGATTCCCAGAGTTTAATACTTCTTGTGGCAAGGGAACTGTCGAGTTTGAAGTTGGCATGCAGTTTGCAGATAGTTCTAGCTTCAGAAATGCTCTGAAGGCCATTTCAATAAAAGAAGGATGGGAAATATGTTGGATGAAGTCTGAGAAGTATAGGATTAGGGCAATTTGTGCAGCTCAGAACTGTGCTTTTGAGATTTATGTATCCAAGATGCAACATGAAGACACACTACAAGTGAAGAGACTAGATTCCAAACACACATGTAGTAGGGTATGGGAAAACAAAGGGATAAGATCTTCCTGGTTGGCTCAAACATTTGTGGAGGAGGTGAAGACAAACCCCACTGTACCAGTGGTGTCCTTGAAGGCAACAATGCAGAGGAATATTAACTGTGGAATATCATTGTCCAAGGCTAGGAGGGCAAAGAATAAAGCTTTGTAAAACCCAGAAGGTACCATTACTGCACAATATGCTAGACTGTGGGACTATGCTGTAGAATTGAGGAACACAAATCCTGGAACAAAAGTGCAAATCAAATGTGATTTCAATGCATTGTTACAGAGGCCTGTGTTCCGAAGAATGTACATTTGCTTGGGTGCTTGTAAGGAGGGATTCAAGGTTGGATGCAGACCTGTAATAGGACTAAATGAGTGCCATTTGAAGAGTCCTTATGGAGGCCAATTGTTGTTAGCTGTTAGTCTATATGCCAATAATATGACATGGGTTATTGCTTATGCTCAAGTGGAAATGGAAACCAAGGATTCATTGATATGGTTTTTGCAGCTGCTAATGAGTTGGCAAACCAATATGGGTTTACATTCATAAGTGATAAGTAGCAAGGCTTGGTGGAGGCTTTTGACGAAGTCGTGCCTAATTGTGATAATAGATTTTGGGCAAGGCACCTATCCACAAACTTCAGTTTGGTATACAAGGGAAAAATATTGAAGGATGCAATGTGGAGTGCTGCATTTGCAACCACAGTTCTAGAGTTTAGAAAGGCAATGGAAGTGTTGAGGACATTACATGGGGAAGCTTATAAATGGCTAACAGGCATGTTTTAAGAACATTGTCTAACAATAACTAGTTATTTTTCTGTTTAATTGAACTCATTTCATGATTACTAACCTAAATGTTACTAATGTGAAACAGCTCCAGAGAGACCACCAAGACATTGGTCAAGGTCACATTTCAACACTACTTTGAAGTGTCTAATACTATTGAACAATCTATGTGAGTCTTTTAATGGTTGGATAATGTCAGCTAGGTGTAAGCCAATAATTTCAATGATGGAGGAGATTAGGGTTAAGTTGATGAGAAGGATACATATTAGAAGAGATTTGATGATGAGATGGGATCGTGCAATATGTCATAGGCCCTTAGGAAAGCTTCAAACCAGCAAAAAAACAGGATGCTGATTGCATTGCTATTATGTCTGGAGGACCCAAGTTCCAAGTAGATACTGCAACTGGCAAACAGTTTATAGTTGATTTGGATGAGAAGACCTGCTCATGCAGGAATTGGGATTCATCTAGTGTCCCATGTAAGCATGCAGTGTCAGCTATTAACCATAAGAGAGGGAATGGGCCTGACACTTATATAGACAAGTGTTACATGAATGAGACATTCCTAAAGACATGTGAGAACATTATACAACCTGTGAATGGAATGGCTATGGGAAAGAACAGATTTCCCTGAAATATTACCTCCTATGTACAATAGACAACCAGGCAGACCAACCAAGGTTAGGAGGAAAGAGGTTGGTGAAAAAGAGACCAAGACAGGTGGGAAGAAGGTGGGAAGAAGCTAGGAAGGTACCGAAATCAACTTCTCACACGTCGGAAAATGCCTCAACGCACGTGTGGTTATCATCCATATCGAATCGAGGAAGGTACATATGATGGTGCAATTCACAAACTCATATCCCAATATTATATATATACATCCCCACTTCTTACTCAACATGCAAACCTTTATACATAATAATGATAATAACAATAATAGTAATAATACCCATAATAATAATACCGACAATAATATTGACTATATAATCTCTGAAATCCTCATGTCACACTATAAAAACCGAAACCAATATGAAAACTCATTAACTTGAATATGCATAGCATATGGTTTAGAAATCTGGTATTCATAATTCAATGTATAAAGAAACGGACATACATAATTCATCACTTTCATAAAAAACAATACAACAAATAATCAAACACCAAACTAGAGAATAAAATAATAAATGAACAATTTCTTAATAACCCATTTCTGTAATCCCTCATCCTAAACTGTTAATAAACCTTCCTCATTTTTAATTCCCGAAACAATTCACATTTATCGAACTAGCCATCAATTTTAAACATACATACACATTTAAAATCATCCTTAGCCATAACTGAAATATAGTATGTACATACATCTTGCTTGGAAATAAAAATTGACAAAACCATCATCCGTAGATATTTAATAAATCCAAAAGCATAAAAGCCATTTTCAGAACAAAAGTCCATTCACCAAAACAATTTACTATAAGGCATCAACCGAGCTGAAATGACCCACTGTCTAAGTCCACTGGGCTCACAGGGCCCACAACCTCAAATTTGTTAACTGATAAATCCTATTAGTCCATAACAATAAGTTAAACTCACAGTAGAAGTTTCGTCACGATCTGACGGTCGATTTGACCTAGATTGTAGAAATTGGTCAATTAGGCCCGCGGGGCCCACGACCTCTAATTTCCGATCCGAACGTTTCTACTAACCAAGTTTTGAAGGTTTGGTCTCGATTGAGCGGTCAGATCGCTCTCGATTAGATGGTAACCGGTTCATCTAACCCAAGAATCATTGATTTGGAGTATCCGGGACTCCGATTCTCAATCCACAAGTTCCTACATGTTCCTACAAGTATGATGAATAGCATATTTGAAAATGGGACCGATCGGATGGTCCGAACCTATCGAACTCGAATATTGCCTAATATGTGAAGTTCCGTTCAATAGTCAAACAATAACCTATCGCTAATCCAAGCTAACCGTCATGCTTAGGAAGACATGGGGATTATTTTGGAACCTTAAGAGCCACCACAATGGGTCCCACGCACCGCCACATGCGCCGGCAATGCGTGGGTGTCTTGAGTAATTTCTGGCGATTGGAAAACTTCAAATCGCTGGCCAATACCTATACCTACAGAACCACCACAACTAGGAGAGTCACTTTTTTTCTTGGACCCAGGCCAAAAAGTGCGTAGAGTTAGCTGGAAAACACCTCAACAATCGGCTCAAAACCTAGGTTTTAGATCGAACTCTAAACACTCCAAATTGATCATAACTAACCATACCATCAGCTAGAACACAAGGAGATAATGAAGATTCGTACCTTGGTTGACGAAAATTTTCTCCGGAATCGCCAGAAACGGTGATTGGAAATTGGCCCAAAAACCAATCGACGCCGCCTCCTATTGTTGGGTTTTCGATCGAGGAAATGAGGTGGGCTGGGTAGAGGAGAGAGAGTGAAAGATTTTGGAAGTGGTCTCGTGTGACTTGGTGGCTGGACGACGACAAAATCGCCTTCTGAAACAGCCGGTGTTACGAAGAGGGGAGAGAGAGACAGAGACAGAGAGAGCGCCGAGGAAGAGAGAGAGATCCGGGTATTTAGGGTCTTGACAAATTTTGAAATTACCAATACATCCTTTAGGTTTTCTGACCATTATGGGTTCGTCACAATTCGGAATTGAGTGTGCCGCCTGTCTACGAACTCGTATCAGCGAGCTCTACGCAACGGTGCCACTCAATTCCCAAAAATCCGTCTAGATTAAAAAGTGATTGAAGTGACCCTACCCTCAGGGGCAAAATTGAAATTTTACAAACAAAAATAAATTGAATAAAACAATTAAATTGGGTCGGGCGTGTTACAGTCTACATTGAGAAAGTGCTTTATGTGGATATTGATTCAGATTCAATAATCAAAGATTTTGATACACTCAAAGAGAGAAGGGTTCCACTTCACTAGGTAAGCTCGTTAAATTTTTTTGCAATCAAACATATTTTTTTGAAGTTGGACAATGTTTTTGATTTGGTATTTATTTATATTTTATACTTCTTTGTGTTATATTTGCTCGTAATGTGAATGTATTTGATTTATAAAATTTTATTTACATTTTTGTTTCAAGAGAAAGAAAGCTTATAATATATCTCCTTTAAAATTAAAAAAAAAAATTATTTAGTCTACTTCTTTAAAAATCTTGGGTCTGCCATTGCGTGTATTCCTTTTTTCTTTTTCTTTTTCTTTTTTCTTTTTTTAACAAATTAAAAAGGTTGTTTGAGTAAAACAAGCCATGAGTGAGGGTTAAGATTACTAATTATATGTGTTGTTAGATTAATCCAAGGGTTTTTATTAAAGAGGTCCTCATTTATAGGTCCTTGGGTGAACGGGGCTGTTACCAACACACATACAATTAAAGATAGTGCGCGATGTTTATGTCAAACAAAGTATATGGGAACTTTCAGATATTTCAGATATCTATCTATATATATAAAGCAAAAGGAAAAGAATGGTGAAACATTCAAAATACCAGAAAATGCCCTTGGTTAATGCAAACATTAAGAATTGAAATTATTAATTAAATGAGGATAATATGGTAAATTCACACTTTTTCATATTTAAAAAAATTAAAATTTAAAGAAAAATAAGATAATGGCATATTTTTATGGAACACAACTACCCATTATCTTTTTTATTTCTAAAATAAATTTTAATTTTTTTAAAAAAAGCCTCTCGCAGGCGCGGAAGCACGTGCGGACTTATATATGTATCTATATATATAAAGCAAAAGGCAGAGAATGGTAAAACATTCAAAATACCATAAAATGCCTTTGGTTAATGCAAACATTAAGAATTGAAATTATTAATTAAATGAGGATAATATGGTAAATTCATACTTTTTCATATTTAAAAAATTAAAATTAAAAAAAAAATTCAAATAATGGATCCTATTTTTATGGAACACAACTACCCATTATCTTTTTTAATTCTAAAATAAATTTAATTCTTTTTTAAAAAAGTCTCTCGCATGTGCGGAAGCTTGTGCGAAGAGGCTACTTCTTATCTAATATGGAGGTACTACCTTAGAGTTGCATAACTGGTTTATGCCAAAACTGCCTCCAAATGCAGAAGGCACGCTTCAACATCTAGAGGTTGTCTGCCGCGCAAATCTCACGGCCTGGAGTTCCGGGCCGAGGGGACGTGCGTTAACACGGGGTTTCCTGCTTTTGGGTGCGGTGCGGTTGTGCGCGGGCGTGCCAGCACGGTTTACCGTGCGTTGATGTTTAGGTGAGTGTCGGATGGGTGAATGGATGCGCCTGTTTGATCTGTCTTCCTGGTCAAACGATTGTAGCCGAGAGAGGAACTGGTCTCGGCTGTTAGGTTCACGGCCTGAACTACAAGGCCGTCGAGTGGTGGTGTTGGTGGTGGATTTTGGGCGGTGCTCCGGCGCGCTGCTCAGGGAGCGACGGTCGTGTGATATATGGGGTGAGTGAGCGAACAAACAGAGATGGTGCTCCGGCGCCTTGAAAATCAAGGGTCGTATGATATATTGATGAATGGATTCTGCTTACAACCTAACACTACTCCGAGGAAAGCAAGTAAAATCCTGGTGAATCTCAGCCGCCGCGCTTAATCGTGGGTTCTGAACCTCTGGCCGTGGAGACGCATTTATTGCCTGGATAGCTGGTGAACCAACATCTCAAGCTGTCAGAATCCTTGTGAAATTACGCATAGTGGAGTCTGATTAGCGCAAGTGGGTAGTCCAATCGACATTTGGGATCGTGAAGTATGGTGATGAGACCCTAGAAATCCTGGTGAATCTCAGCCGCCGCGCTTAATCGTGGGTTCTGAACCTCTGGCCGTGGAGACGCATTTATTGCCTGGATAGCTGGTGAACCAACATCTCAAGCTGTCAGAATTCATGTGAGAATGTCCACGTCTAATCACTCTGATCTTCATCACCAAATCCTGACTTCAGTCACTTCCCACCTTCCCTCATGCATTAAATGCTACTTTGTGGCCAATGAGTTTTGTTGCATTAAACAGGCACTACTTCATTAAATGAAGCCTGGGTCTCTGCTGTCACGTGATGATTTGCCTTTAATGTCTTGGCCGCAATTTTGTTCGGCCTCGGCCTCGGCCTATGCTTGAGGCCGAGATGATCATGCCTTAGCATTTCTTCTTTTATTCTTTAAGGAAGGCGAAAATGCCCTGGCGAAACGCTGCGTTCCAGCCTCTGCGAACAAGTGCCATGGCCGAAAGAAAGGGCTCCCTCGGCCAACTCGTGGCCGTGATTTATCAGGCACAAACAGAGGTACACACTTCTAGAGAAAAGCTTATGCCTTTGGCGTATTTCACCGAACACTTAAGAAGTACGCCATTGATAACACTAATTAAGAGGTACGTTTGTATGCTAATGCCATGCTGTTGGTTAGATTTTTAAAAAGAACAAATTACGACTTTCATCTGTACTTGTTGTATAAAAGTTATACTAACGTTTGTTATTACAGGCTTGATTTGGGAACTTACTTACAGCAGAAATTTCAACCGCAGCGTCGAAATCTTGCGATCAGAGCGGAGAATCGTTTACTGACCCTCCTGAGATAGAGTCTTTGAGAGCGGAAGTGTCACAAACGCACAACACCGTCAACGTCGTGGGACTGAGATATAACTGTAATGCGGTGAGCTGAGGTGCCAACTGGCTACCACGTGTCGAACCAGTGAACTGGTGCGTTTTGGTAAGATAGAAAAGTGAAACGCCGTGCTTTTGGGAAATTTTCTCTGGTGCTATGCTAGGCGATGACTTTTTCCCGAGAAACAAACGAAAACCAAGAATGAAAATTTTTCAACATCTCAGCCAACACCCCATCCTTACTCATAGGAAAAGCCAAATTTCTTCAATTGGTGTTGGGCTTATGAGAAATGTAGGGTCCAGAACAGGAATGATGGGATACATGAATTCTCTGAAGAACTACAAGACATCGGATGAGAGTTCCCAAAGATGCGGGTACAGATTCGGAAAACAGGTTTGACCTGGGTCGGATGCGACGGTTGTTGGAGCTACTGGGTAATCCTCACTCTAAGTTCAAGGTTCGAAATATCACTGGTGTAACTCTCTTTTAATGCTTGTGCTCTGTTTGGTTAGTGAGAAAATTGCGAAAAATAACACTGAAAGTGGAAGGATTTTTTATTTTAGTTGTTGAAAGTGCTTAGCTTGACTCTGGGTTCACTTGGGTTCATGATCTTTCATTAAATAAACTTCTATGCTGGTTTTTTTATGTGGTTACTTTTTCTTCTCTTTATTTTGCTAATATTGAGGACAAGTAAAATTAACTAGCATGACAACAATTATAGGCCGTTCACATTGCGGGGACGCGGGACCAAGGGGAAAGGATCAACCGCTGCATTTCTCTCCAGCATTTTGAGGGCAGAAGGGTATTCTGTTGGTTGTTATACTTTGTGTGGCTTTATTGCAATATCTACTGTTTTGTTTATGTTTTTAACTTACTATGATTTGAAGTAACCTTTTGTTGAGGAGAGGCTTCATTTATGTCTATGCAGCCTACATATTCAAACTATTAGGGAACATATATCATGGGGAAGGTTTGGCGAACCAGTATCTATTAGCGAGATCCTAGTGTAATTAGGAGATTTACTTCCTAGTATATTAGGATTCTATTTATTTTCCTTTTGTATAGATCTTATGTAATTAGGACTTTATCTTATTTCCTAGTATAACCCAGCTAGGGTTTGTAACCTTGTATTATAAATACCTCCTTTCGGAGAATGAATTACAACCTGAAAATATTCTACCCATATTGTTTGACTTGGCATCAGAGCCAACTTTTCTGGTGACCTGTGTTTTGTGCCCACTCGTGTTCTAGCCCTATATATATATATATATATTATACCTGTGTCGTGTGTGCCCTCTTGGGTTTGTGTGTTGTGTTGTCGTGTTCGTGCCTGTCTTCGTGCCTATCTTCGTGCATCTGCCTTATTTGTGCCCTTGCTGTGTTCCGTTGTATACTTTGCCGTGATCTGTTAAGTTTCTGCAACAATCATGGGTAACAACTCTATTGTTGGTGCTGTTGTTGCTCCTTCTGCAAATTTGTGTGTTTCTGACTCTATTCCAGGTAATGGCTCCAATACTTGGATAATTGACACTGGTACTTTTGATCATATGACTTATGATGCTAAATTTTTTGATGAGTTGTCTAGTAACACTCGTGACCCATACCTAACTAGTGCTAATGGCTTGCCCTCTCCAATTACTGGCGAGGGTACAATCTCTCTCACTCCTACTCTGTCCTTGTCTCATGCGTTATTAGTTCCCAATATCCATTGTAACTTGTTATCTATTGGTCGATTACTTGATACACTTAACGCTTCTACTACTTTCTATCCTACACATTGCTCTTTTCAGGATCTTAAGACTCATGAGACGATTGGGCATGGTAAACGGATAGGGGTTTTATATTATTTGACATTGCCTTCTGCACCAGTTTGTGATCGTGTCGTTAATACTGTTCAAAGTTGCAGTGTCAAAGACAAACATCAAATTTGGTTATGGCATCGTTGCTTGGGACACCCGTCATTTGGCTACCTTAAGCGTATGTTTCCATCTTTATTTTGCTCTTGTGATGAGTCCAATTTTAAGTGTGAGACATGTATTTTGGCCAAAAGCCATCGCACTATGTTTCCTTTGAGTGACAGTAAAGCTGCTAAGCCTTTTGATTCAGTGCATTCTGATGTGTTGGGTTCGGCTCACATTACTTCGAACGATTTCGTTGGTTCGTCACATTTATTGATGATTGTACCCGACTCACTTGGGTTTTCTTGCTGAAAAATAAAAATGATGTTGCTTCCATCCTTTTAGAGTTTTGTACTATGGTGTCTACTCAGTTTCATGCTCGGGTCAAAGTATTCCGGACTGATAATGGAGGCGAATATGTGAATAATACTTTGTCATCTTTCTTTCGTGCTCAAGGTATTATTCACCAAACGACAACCCCTTTTACCCCTCAACAAAATGGTGTGTCTGAAAGAAAGAACCGACAATTGCTTGAAGTTGTCCACTCACTCATATTGGATATGTCTATTCCCCATCATTTTTGGGGGCATGCTGTTCTATATGCTGCCTATTTAATTAATCGTACTCCTAGCTGGGTTCTTGATTTCAAGACTCTGCATGATGTGTTTGGTGACCATGTTTCCCCTATCTCCGTCTCTAAGTTGCCTCCTAAAGTTTTTGGGTGTGTTGCCTATGTTCATGTCTACTCTCATCAATGGAGTAAACTTGATTTTTGTGCTCTACGATGTGTCTTTATTGGTTACTCTTCCACTCAGAAGGGTTTATAAGTGCTATCATCCACCTACCCAGAAGGTGCATGTTACTTTGGATGTGACTTTCCATAAAGAAGTGTCCTATTATATCTCTCCCTCCTCTCCAATTTAGGGGGAGAGGGGGAGTGAATTGGAGAGTCTTGGATTGGAGAATCTAGAACTTGAATTGGAGAATGATGTGTTTGAAGATACTGCTCTCTGGAAGGAAACGACCGGTCGCACTGAAGCAAGCGACCAGTCGCCCATATCTGAAGATGAAACATGTGGTCTCTATGAAGAAACGACCGGTTGCCCTTTGGAACTTGACCGGTCGCCCATATATGGAGATGAAGCAAGTACTCTCGGTGTCGAAACAACCGGTGGCAATGAAGCAAGCGACCAGTCGCCTGTATATGAAAATAGTGATAGTGATTCATGCATGGATGAGTTCAATGCTATACCCCCCTCTGCCCTGCCAGTGCCCCAATCTACTCATGATAGTGAATTAAGTGAGGTAATTTCTAATAATCTATCTGTGTCAACTTATCAGTTACCCCCATGAACCACTCGTGGGAAAGCTAAAATACAATATTCTCTTGATATACATGCCAAGTCTAAATATCCCATTAGCCATTATGTGTCAACTCATCATTTGTCTAAGTCATATGCATCATATTTGTGTCAATTATCTAGTGTATGTGTGTTAACTAAGTTGCAGGATGCTTTATCTGACTCCAAATGGATGGATGCCATGAATGTTGAAATGGATGCCTTGAATAAGAATAAAACATGGGATTTAGTTCCTTTTCCACGAGGGAAGAAACCTGTTGGATGCAGATGGGTGTTTACTTTGAAGCATAAGGCTGATGGTTCCATTGACCGTTACAAGGCTAGATTGGTAGTAAAGGGTTATACTCAGACATATGGAGTGGATTATTTGGAGACCTTTGCTCCAGTGGCAAAGCTCAATACTGTGCGTGTACTGGCTGCTAATCGTGACTGGCCCTTATTGCAATTCGATGTCAAAAATGCATTTCTACATGGTGACCTCAAGGAGGAGATTTACATGGATCTCCCTCCTGGTATTCCTGTAACCTCTAAAGAGGGTGTTGTGTGTAAGCTGTGGAAGTCCTTATATGGATTGAAGCAGTCTCTAAGAGCGTGGTTTGGAAGATTTGCAACATCTATGAAGAAATTTGGGTATGTGCAAAGTAACTCAGACCATACTTTGTTTCTAGAGCGTCATAAAGGTAAATTGATAGCTTTAATTATTTATGTTGATGATGTGATTGTGACTAGATGTTGGAGCAGGATTTCTTTCAAGAAGAAATACCTCCACAGGTTCTTGACTGAAGTCCGCACGCTTCCTTAGTCGAAAGAGAACTCCGGATTACGTTCCCGGAATCGAACGATGGAAAGGGGGTGAGTACCTGCAAAAGTCACTCCGACGCTCAAGTCAGTGTTTGTGCAATGTACTCTTAGTGTTCGCTTCAATTTCCCATCCCTTTGCTGGAGGTCTAGCTAGGTTTTTATAGCATTCCGAGGTCGTGGGTTTAGCCCCACTTCCCTAGCTTTGCGCGTCCCGTCCTCCACTTCGTGGTAATGGGATCAGACGAGCAATTTGAGTCTCCCTTGTTCCGCACTCCTCTAATGGGAGGGAAGTTTGCTCATCCCACGTTCTTTAGTTGTGGCATATGGGTTATGTTAGATTTGGTCCCCACAGTGCCCCCCTTTTTTCCTCTCTACGCGCTTCGCGGGTGGAGAGGGAAAAATGATCAAAGTAAACATTCTCTCTCCTGGCCGATCCCATCCCCACTTGGGCTTGGGCTTTTGCCAATCCGTCCAATCCTATATTCTCTCTTACTCTCTCTCCTGGCCGATGCCACATTCTCTCTCTTGGCCGATCCCATCAAGTTTGGGCTTTTGCCAATCCCATCCCATATTCTCTCTCCTGACCGATCCCATCAAGTTTGGGCTTTTGCCAATCCCATCCCATATTCTCTCTCCTGACCGATCCCATCAAGTTTGGGCTTTTGCCAATCCCATCCCATATTCTCTCTCCTGACCGATCCCATCAAGTTTGGGCTTTTGCCAATCCCATCCCATATTCTCTCTCCTGACCGATCCCATCAAGTTTGGGCTTTTGCCAATCCCATCCCATATTCTCTCTCCTGACCGATCCCATCAAGTTTGGGCTTTTGCCAATCCCATCCCATATTCTCTCTCCTGACCGATCCCATCAAGTTTGGGCTTTTGCCAATCCCATCCCATATTCTCTCTCCTGACCGATCCCATCAAGTTTGGGCTTTTGCCAATCCCATCCCATATTCTCTCTCCTGACCGATCCCATCAAGTTTGGGCTTTTGCCAATCCCATCCCATATTCTCTCTCCTGACCGATCTCATATTCTCTCTCCTGACCGATCTCATATTCTCTCTCCTGACCGATCCCACATTCTCTCTCCTGGTCGATCCCATCAAGTTTGGACTTTTGCTAATCCGATCCCATATTCTCTCTCCTAGCCAATCCCACATTCTCTCTCCTGGCCGATCCCATCAAGTTTGGACTTTTGCCAATCCGATCCTATATTCTCTCTCCTAGCCAATCCCACATTCTCTCTCCTGGCCAATCCCACATTCTCTCTCCTGGCCAATCCCATTAAGTTTGGACTTTTATCAATCCGATCCCACATTCTCTCTCCTAGCCAATCCCCACATTCTCTCTCCTGGCTGATCCCATCAAGTTTTTTTTTGTTTTTGTTTTTTTTTTTGCTCCAGCTAAGACCCCAAATACCCCTTAGCTGTCCTTCCGAACCCGTGTGCCTTCGGTCTCTCCGCCAATCCAAGGTGTTCACGACTCTTTTTTTTATTTTTTTTGGCATGGTTCGCTTTAGCTATCCGTGCTCTAGTCTTTGCGTGAAGGGGTGAACAAGCTTAGCTCCGTAGGTGTACCTTGCACCACTTATTGTCTGCATCTGCTGAGTGCATGCAGCTTTCTGCATGCGTTGGGTAGAAATAAATTCGAGCTATCATATCATACTAAGCTTTGTTGTCAGAGCCTGAAGCAAATATCTGAACCAGCCACATCCAGCCTTATCCTTGCTTTCGACAGACTTTCCCGTGACTTATATGAATTATCTTACCAACCCTTCGCCTCCGCTATAAAAGTTCGGTTGATGGGGGTACATTCACTCGCAAAACCATGTGCTCTTGTTCCTCATATTCAAGCCTCAGGCGTGAAAGGAGAGGAAAGTGTTCTGTGCATTTGAGAACTCCGCCGAAGGGATCTTGTTTCTGCCACCACCAAGTAAGTACTATTTTCATCTTTGCTATTTTTCATGTGGAGCCACGAGATTTGGCCCAAATCCGGTGGCGTCCCACCGAACTATGAGATACTTAAGGCTCGCACCAAAGGATGTGTTCCCGACAACGTAGGGGTCGGTCCTCTTACTCTGGGGGCGAATATGTACACTGGTGCCGGTATCCCTCAGGGTTCCTTAATTCTCTCGCCGGCCCACTTAGAGTATGTTAGGTTCCCGCTCCATCCCTTCTTTCATATGCTCTTATTCTACTTAGGCTTTCACCCCATGCAACTAAACCCGAATTCTTACCTTCTCATATCTGGATTTCTAGCCGTCGGTTTGAAATGGGGTGTGTCCCTTAGCTTTAAGGATTTCATGTACCTTTACAACTTGGCTTGTGTCAGAGGGGAAAGTCATTATTTCTTCTTTACGTCCGGATCGGGTAAAAAGGTATTTACTTGTAAGCCAACTTCCGCTAAGTACTGGAAAAACCAACCTCTCTTAATCACTGGGGAGTGGGCGGCGCCAGAGATGTCTAACATGCCTATCCCGTCGGCATTTGGCCCAAAACCTGGTATATATATTTATGTCTTTGAAACATAGCATATTGTGTTTTTGCAGGTTTAACTAACCTCTTATTTTGGCAGAACTTCGTTTGGATAAAAGATATCTGATTCCTGAGGACCGAATTGCTTGGTTGGAGGACAATTTGGCTGGTCAAGGGTGGGACATTACGCACTTTGTCGATCCTGCGACACTCGTTCGTCTCTCCACTGCTCGTCGTATGTTGATTTATTTGCCGTTCACTTTGGCCGATTCGAACCTACGCGAAATAGACTTGTTCAAGGACATTTGCTCCGTCGACATTGAGCTTTGTTGTACCGAGGATTCAG
This sequence comes from Prunus avium, assembly GCF_002207925.1. The sequence goes on from NW_018921422.1 coordinate 64,036, forward strand.
CGTCTCTCATCCAGGCCAGCTTTCAAGAAAGGGAGGTTGAGTTAGCTCAGCACAGCATCTCCGAAGACTACGCATCCAGGTCCGAGTCTGACCAGTCAGATATGTCGGCACCACGCTCATTGTCAGTCCCAGGCCGTAGGGAAAGGAGATCGAGAAAAGAGCCCGAGTCCTCTGGGTTTGCGAAGAAATCACGCCATGCTTCACAGGTCGTTTCGGGGTTTGGGTTCACCCAATGCGTCTGCTTCGAGTACACCATCCCGACCTCAGCGCATCCGGGTCCGAGTCTGACCAGTCAGATATGTCGGCACCACGCTCATTGTCAGTCCCAGGCCGTAGGGAAAGGAGATCGGGAAAAGAGCCCGAGTCCTCTGGGTTTGCGAAGAAATCACGCCATGCTTCACAGGTCGTTTCGGGGTTTGGGTTCACCCAATGCGTCTGCTTCGAGTACACCATCCCGACCTCAGCAAGGCCCTTGTGCCCCCACTCCTGCTAGCTCATTGGGAGAGAACGACATCGCGTCCATGACTGACGAACAAATGTGGAGTTATCAGTCACTGTGCTTGAACGCGGTACGTTTGAGATTTGTACTTGTGTCATCCAATTGCCATGTCCTATCATAATTGCCTGTTTAACGCCCCACCTTTTACTTCTTGCAGATGGCTGGAATTCGCAACAAGCAAATGGCGAGGTTTCAAGCTATGAGCCGCGAGATATGCGAAAAAACGGCGACCCTCGAACTTAGCGGGAAGCGCATCAAGGAGTGTGAGGATGAGCTCGAGCAACAGCAGGGCGAACTGCGAACTCTGAAAAGTGGCCAAAGCACTGTACTGATGGAGGTTAACCGTCTTAAACAAGAACTGGTGGATGCCGCACGCAGTAGGGACGAGGAGTATGAAGCCAACACCAAACAGATCAAGGTGGAGGTGGCCAGGCAATTCAGATATGGTTGGGTTCAAGGTCAGCAGCTTCCTGAGCACCGGTTTGTGGTGAGCCCAGATGACTATGATGATGAGTTGGGCTTTGACCCCGCTGGTTACGAACTTTTTCAGGGTATGCACCCTGCGGACCGTCCTCTGGCGGATTACGTCCCCCATCGCAGGATCTCACCAGCGGCCTTTCATGGGTCAACCCCCTCTGGGTCGGTTGGGAGCATTGCCCCTAGCGCTAATGTTACGTCGTCTATGGCCAGCACTGGGCCTGTCCTTGGTTTTACGGGCTTCACCTCACCTGCTGGATTTTCTACTTGTGCTGGGCCTACCTCCGTCCCCCATCGCAGGATCTCACCAGCGGCCTTTCATGGGTCAACCCCCTCTGGGTCGGTTGAGAGCATTGTCCCTAGCGCTAATGTTACGTCGTCTATGGCCAGCATTGGGCCTGTCCTTGGTTTTATTGGCTTCACCTCACCTGCTGGATTTTCTACTTGTGCTGGGCCTACCTCGGGGGTCGTTCCTGACCCATTTGATGACACGCCCTAGATTGTCTTGTTTCGTTCACCACTTGTTGTATTTTCTTTTCAATTTTGTCTTTGTTTTGATGTACTCAATTATCACGTCCCCAGAACTCGCTTCATCAAGCGTTATGAATTATCCTCTTGATTCGAATTTTAATCCTAAACGTAAGTACCTGAGGCTTAGCGAAACGGTTTTTCAAACTTGGCCAAGATCCTCCCAGGATGTATCGTCATTTTCAAATTCAAAAAGTAAGGGATTGGATATCCTATCGTTACGTCCCTGGGTAAGCCTCTATATAAAGGGTAATTTGGTTTTCAAGTAAACATACCTATCCCCGTTCATGGCTCATAGACGTAAGCTAAAGCTCCACTTCCGCCTTTGCGCAGATGTTCCAAAGAAAGGAGATTCCCCGAGGGGGAGGACTTCGTCTCTACCAAGGAGGGATTCTCCTAAGCGGGATTCCAAGAGCCCTAATGGAATCATTGAGATATGCTCTCAGGATTCCTCTGCCGGCTCCCCGACGGATGTTTCAGATTACTCGGCAGTTCCCAATTCGCTCCGTGGGTCCAGATCCCGATCTGGTGACACCAGAGGCGGAGGAAAGGCTACTATGAGAAGGAGCACTTCCAAGGCACGGGATGAAGCTGGTCCGTCTCGCGTTCCCCGCTGCTCCTGTCACTTCGATCATAACATGCTGCTGATGGAACGTAACTTACTCAAGGAGGATCTGGCATGCGTCAGTGCCCAAGTGACTCACCTCCGAAGTGATCTTGCTGATGCAGATCGCGCCGTGTCCGCCGCTCATTCTGACGGCATACGTGATGGGTTTAGACAAGGTATCCACCACTTTCGCAGCAAGGCCAAAATGGTCTATCCTTACGTGGATTGGGACCGTCTCCCCTTGCCATCAGATTAGCCTATGCTACTGTAGACTCAATAGCATTATGTACTTTCCAGCTTTTAATAATTCGGAGGCCCTCCTCCTATAAACATTTCGTGTTTTTCCTTTCACGGCCATAGAAGCCTAATGTTATTGTTTCGGTTAACCATGTGGTCTTCGACCTTGTCACATGCGCACTTTTATTTATGTTGTTTGATCTCTAACCATATCACGGTCCCCAACCATGTCGTAATCTCCGATTACTTTTATGCGTGATTTCCAATCACTTCTTTGTGCGCGATTTTCAATCACTTTTTATGCGCGATCTCCAATCGCTTCTTCATGCGTGATGTGTTTTTCCTTTCACGGCCATAGAAGCCTAATGTTATTGTTTCGGTTAACCATGTGTTCTTCGACCTTGTCACATGCGCACTTTTATTTATGTTGTTTGATCTCTAACCATATCACGGTCCCCAACCATGTCGTAATCTCCGATTACTTTTATGCGTGATTTCCAATCACTTCTTTGTGCGCGATTTTCAATCACTTTTTATGCGCGATCTCCAATCGCTTCTTCATGCGTGATCTTCGACCACGTCTTGATTGCGATCTTGAACCGTACTTTTCCTTTTGCCTTTTGGCCAAGCACCTTATGTGCCCATGGATTAGTATACACATTTTCTTATTTACAAGGTCTTCGACCAAGTGGATTCTGGCGATGCTAATTTAAACAGACGTGGCCTTCGACCAAACTTTTCGAATGTGAAGAAAACATGTGTTCCATTAAGCGTTCATCGAACGACGGACAATTTAGTGAAATTTCACAACAGAAAAGATGAAAGCAACAAAGAAATGAAAACTATAAAATCAAATGAAATACTTCCTCAGATGAATTGCATTCCAAGGGCGTGGTACGTATTGACCGCTCTCGATATGCCTCAGCATATAGGCCCCTTTTCCATAAGCCTCCGTTACCTCGTACGGTCCTTCCCATGTCCTTCCGAATTTCCCTGCGTTTAGGTCCTTGGTGTTCTCCATAACCTTTCTTAGTACCCATTCGCCTACCTTGAATTTCCTCTGCCGTACTCGTTTGTTGAAGTAATTGGCTGCTTGGTTCTGGTAGTTCGCAAGTCGTAACGCCGCAGTCTCTCGTTGTTCTTCAAGCACGTCAAGGTTGTGAGCTAACTGTTGCTCATTATCATTGCTCTCTACCACCAATGTCCTGATTGTGGGTAGCCCAATTTCTGTGGGGATGACGGCTTCAGTTCCATAAGCCAAGGAAAAAGGGCTTTCGCCGGTTGGTTTCCGTTTGGTAGTACGGTATGCCCATAGTACGTTGGGCAGCTCTTCTGACCATTTGCCTTTGCGTTGTTCAAGCCTTCTCTTCAAGCAATCAAATATCGTACGATTAGTTTTCTCGGCTTGTCCGTTTCCTTGAGGATAACTTCGGGACGAGAACTGCTGAATGATCCCTTTTTCCTCGCAATAACTTCTGAATTTACGGTTATCGAACTGGGTCCCGTTGTCCGTCACTATGGCCCTTGGTATCCCAAAGCGACAAATTATATTCCGCCATACGAATCTTACCACATCTGTTTGGGTCACTGTTTTGTAAGCTTCGGCTTCCACCCACTTGGTGAAGTAATCAGTGGCCAAAAGGACGAATTTCTTGCCCCCCACTGCGGTGGGAAGTGGTCCCACGATGTCTATCCCCCATCGGGCGAATGGCCAAGGCCCTACAACAGGGTTGAGTTCCTCGGCTGGTTGCCTGATAAGGGGCGCATGCCTTTGACATTTATCGCATTTCCTTGAAAATTGCTCTGCTTCACGGGCCATATAAGGCCAAAAATATCCTTGGGTCAACGCCTTGTGGGCTAAGCTTCTCCCACCCGTGTGGTTCCCACATGTCTTTTAGCACCCATTCGGCTTCACGTGGATCGAGGCATCTGAGATACGGCCCTGAAAAAGACTTACGAAAAAGAGTATCATCTATAATGGCATACCTTGCGGCCTTTATTCGCAATTTCCTTGCCTCGATCGGGTCATCGGGTTGGGTTCCCTTCGTGAGATAGTTCATGATTGGAGTTATCCACGTTTCTTCTTCGGCATCAATCTGCATAACTCTAGGATCAATTGGAGTTATACTGGGACTCGATAAGAGTCCTACCGGGGCGACCCTCATGTCTTCCACCGATGTTGATGCAGTGTGGGCCAAGTGATCTGCCTGAACGTTCATTTCTCTCGGTATTCGTTCAAACTCTACTTCCTCGAACCCGCTGGCTAAATCTTTTACCAACTGTTGATATACCCCCATTCGTTCATCCTTAGTCGCGTACTCCTCAGTTATCTGGCCGACTATGAGGAGAGAGTCGCTATGGACAACTAGGCGTTCCGCCTACAGTGTCCTAGCTAGTTGGAGTCCTAACACTAGGGCTTCGTATTCCGCCACGTTGTTTGAGGCAGGGAAGTCTAATCGGACGGAGTACTCCAAGTCCACTCCTTCAGGTGACGAGAGGATGATCCCGACTCCGGCTCCTGCCTGATTAGATGATCCGTCTACATACAATTCCCATTGGGCCTTGTCCGGGTTTGGTGCCTCATTGGCCTCATCACGGTTTTCCTGCTGTTTGTTAGATGGATAGCATTCCACTAGGAAATCGGCAATTACCTGGCCTTTCTTGGCTGTCCGAGGTTGATATCTAATGTCGAATGCTCCAAGCTCGATGGCCCACTTTGTAACTCTTCCTGAGAGGTCTGGCTTGGACATGACCGCCCTGATTGGTTGGGTCGTCAATACGATGATCGTGTGTGCCTCGAAGTATTGTCGAAGTTTCCGCTTGGCCGTTACTAAAGCTAACACGAGTTTCTCAGCCGGTGGATATCTCTTCTCAGCCTCAATTAAGCTTTTGCTCACATAAAATATGGGTTGCTGGATTGAATTTTCCTCCCTTAATAGTACAGCACTTACAGCAATCTTAGTGACAGCCATATATAGGTATAAAGGTTCACCTTGCTTTGGAATAGTCAAGGTCAGGGGACTAGCGAGGTACTTCTTCAGCTGCTTGAAGGCTTCTCTTTGTTCTGGCCCCCATACGCTTCCGTCCTTGTTTCTAATTGCCTGGAAGAATAGCTTACAACGATCTGACGATCTTGAAATGAATCGGCTGAGAGCTGCTATTCACCCAGTCAGAACCTGCACATCTCTAGGCGTCCTTGGATCAGGCATATTCCGCAGCACCTCCACCTTCGATGGGTTGGGGTCGATACCTCGCCTGTTCACTATTTGCCCCAAGAACTATCCTGACGAGACACCGAATGCGCACTTCTTCGGGTTAAGCCGCATGCGGTATCTTCTCAGTATATTGAAAACTTCTTCCAGGCGCCTGACATGTTGGGATTTTTCTTGGCTCTTGACGACCATGTCATCGATGTAAACCTTCCATCGTTTTGCCGATCAAGCCTTTGAACATCTTGTTCACTAATCTTTGATACGTCGACTGTTGTGTAAATACAACTGCACCAAAATGGATTCAGCTGCATCCTCAACTTGTGATACTCGCAAGTGCACGAGCCGTTCGGTAGTATAGCGTATGTAACGGGCACGCTTTATTCAGGTTGATGTAGTCTACGCACACGCGCCACCTCCCATCCTTTTTACTTACTATCACCACATTCGAGACCCAAGTTGGGCACCATACTTCTCGAATGAATCCTGCCTCGAGCAATCAGTCCACTTCATCGCTAATAATTTGGTTCCGCTGAGGTGCGAACCTCCTCTGCTTCTGCTGATACGGGGGGTGGTTTGGGTCAACGTTCAACCGATGACACGCGATCTCCGGATCGATTCCCGGCATGTCCGTATGCGACCACGCGAACACGTCCTTATTCTCTCTTAATAACTTCATTATTTGTTCTACCTCATCTTCAGATAGGAGGGAGCCCACCAACACCTTTCTATCAGGATAAGAAGGATCCAGAACTTCTTCCCTGAGTGATTCGATTGTCGGAAGCTCTGAGTTATCCTCCTCCTCTCGTTTTGGTGAGTCCTCCATTAATTGCTATAAATCCTCACTCTGCTGCGAAGTCGCAGCCTTAGGATTAGTTGCTATGCTGTAGCATCTTCTGGCCTCCATTTGGTCCCCCTTGATATCAATTGTGGTTCTTCCATCCTCAGATATGCACCTCATCACTTGACAACGTGTCGATGCTTCTCCAGCCATATATAGGTATAAAGGTTCACCTTGCTTTGGAATAGTCAAGGTCAGGGGACTAGCGAGGTACTTCTTCAGCTGCTTGAAGGCTTCTCTTTGTTCTGGCCCCCATACGCTTCCGTCCTTGTTTCTAATTGCCTGGAAGAATAGCTTACAACGATCTGACGATCTTGAAATGAATCGGCTGAGAGCTGCTACGAAAGTAACGAATAAGGTCTTACCTGCGGCAATGACTGGCAGAGTCACCTCTCCGATTGGTTGCGCTTTCGTCCCTTCGAATGCATAGATCGGTGTTGGGTTTGGTTGAATCTCCTTTTCATCTAGCTTCATTCTCTTGAAGGTGCTCCAGAATAACACGTCCGCGCTACTTCCCCCGTCAATCATCACTCTTTTTACCATCGAATTGGCAACACGGAGGGTCACCACCAGCGCGTCGTTGTGAGGGAATTCAATTCCTTCCATGTCTTTTTGCGTGAATGAGATGACTCTAATCTTTTCCAGGGCTTTGGCAGATTCAGAGGCAGACGCGATCCCGTTTATGCGTCTCACCTTTTCAACTTGTCTTTTTTCGAATCGGGATCGAGCCTCTCTTCCTTCCGCGGGATTTGACCGGCCATGGATGGTGTTGATCTCCAGCAGTTCTTCATTTGCGATATTTCCGGTCATTGTTTTTGACCCGCCCTCTTCACTTGCCCTATTCTCAGGTTTGGCTCGGTATTGGGATAACATTCCCTTTCTCAGCATTGCCTCCACCTGATACCTGAGACTTCGGCAGTCATCAGTAGTGTGTCCAAAGTCATTATGATGGGCGCACATCTTGTTCCTGTCGCACTTTTCTGGGGATTCGCGGATCGCAGGTGGTGTTCGGAATATACCTTTGCCCTTGTTCTCGTGAAAGAGTTTAGCTAAACTCACTATGAGCCTGGTGAAGGGTCGGCTCTGCTTAGGTCCATTGCTGAAATCTTGTCTCGAGGAATATCGCTTTGTCTCCACCTTTTGCTCCGGTGGAGGCTTTGGGGTTGCAATGGTGGAAGTGGTGCGCTTTGACTGGGTGAGCTCTTCTTCTTCTAGTCTGATGATTCCATCCGCCCGGGCCATCACTTCCCTCATATCCGCTGGTGGGGTCTTCACTAAAGACCTGTGCATTTTTGTTCCAGGTATGACCCCCTCACGAAACGCCAGCGAAGCAGTATGAGAATCACATTCCTCAAGAGTGGACATTTCCTCCGTAAAACGCCTCAGGTAGTCTTTAAGGCTTTCTCCAGTACTTTGCTTCGTGCTGAATAGGATCGTGACGTCTTTCCTTCTTTTCTGATTGCAAATGTACTGAGATATGAACATTTCACAGAGTTGGGTGAAGCCGCCAATAGACCTTGGTTTCAGCTGTCTGAACCAAATCAGGGCCGATCCCGACAAACTTGAGGGGAACAACTTACATAACAGGGCCTCGTCGTCTCCTTCGAGCACCATTTGTTGTTGAAAATGGTAGATGTGTTCAATGGGATCAGTCGTGCCCTCGAATGGCTTAAACTTGGGTTGGCTGAACTTAACTGGCTTCTTGGCTTTCAGGATGTCTTCCGTGAATGGCGATTTGCAGATTCCCTTCGCCGCCTCCAAAGCCAGTTCAGCGGGTTTTTGTGGCTTGTACCCTCTGATAATCTTCTCGATTTGACTACGCAAATCAGTGTCCTTCGCCCTTTTCGCCATTTTATGCGGGTCGGGATCTTTGTCTTGACCTTCTGCTGTGGCCCTGTCACGGGCGCTCGTGTGTGTGCTGCTAGAGGAGTCTCCCTTAGAGACCTCATGTCTCTGCTTCCTCTTGCCCTCTTTTGAGCCCTCACGGCAAGCAGTGTTCTGCGCCTTCTCCAAAGCTTTCTCCGCTACCTTTCTTGTTTCGCGCAATTCTTTCATGATTTCCCTCAACTGGATAACAGCAAGACTTGGTTCCCCATCCTGGTCGTTGGACCTTGCGCTTCCTGGTTGAGGAGAGGACATCGTATTCCCCGGGATGGAGGTGTTTGGAGTTCCCTGTGCAGGTTCAGTCATATTTATGATCAACTTTGCGAGATTCCCACAGACGGCGCCAACTGTTGGAGCAGGATTTCTTTCAAGAAGAAATACCTCCACAGGTTCTTGACTGAAGTCCGCACGCTTCCTTAGTCGAAAGAGAACTCTGGATTACGTTCCCGAAATCGAACGATGGAAAGGGGGTGAGTACCTGCAAAAGTCACTCCGACGCTCAAGTCAGTGTTTGTGGAACGTACTCTTAGTGTTCGCTTCAATTTCCCGTCCCTTTGCTGGAGGTCTAGCTAGGTTTTTATAGCATTCCGAGGTCGTGGGTTTAGCTCCACTTCCCTAGCTTTGTGCGTCCCGTCCTCCACTTCGTGGTAATGGGATCAGACGAGCAATTTGAGTCTCCCTTGTTCCGCACTCCTCTAATGGGAGGGAAGTTTGCTCATCCCACGTTCTTTAGTTGTGGCATATGGGTTATGTTAGATTTGGTCCCCACACTAGAGATGATCAGGCAGAAATGCAAAATCTTCAGAAGTATCTGGCTTCCAAGTTTGAGATGAAGTCATTGGGTGATTTGAAGTACTTTCTTGGGATTAAAGTTGCTAGATCTAAACATGGTATCTTTCTGTCAAAAAGAAAGTATATTTTGGATTTACTTGCAGAGACTAGAATGTTGGATTGTAAACCAATTGATACCCCTAGTGAACAGAATCATAAGTTGGGGTTGTATCCTGATCAAGTCCTTACAGATAAAGAGCGTTATCAACGACTTGTGGGAAAATTGATTTATTTAGCTCATACACGTACTGATATTGCAAATGCAGTGAGTGTAGTGAGTGAATTTATGCTTTCTCCTAGTGAAGATCGTATGGGTGCTGTGATGCACATTTTGAGATATCTGAAAGTAACTCATGGCAAGGGGTTAATGTTTTGCAAGTATGGTCATACAGATGTGGAAGGATATACAGATGCTGATTGGGATGGTTCAGCCACTGATAGACGTTCTACATCTGGATATTTCATGTTTGTCGGTGTTAATCTTGTTACTTGGAGAAGTAAGAAACCAAAGGTGGTGTCTCGATCTAGTGCTGAAGCCGAGTATCGTGGGATGGCTCAAGGCGTATGTGAGTTACTATGGTTGAGGAGATTGTTGAGAGATCTTGGTTTTGGGCCACAGAAAACTTATGGATTTATATTGTGACAATAAGGCTGCAATTGCAATTGCCCATAACTCGGTGCAACATGATCGTACAAAGCATGTGGAGGTTGATCGAAATTTCATTAAAGAGAAGTTGGATATGAAGATTGTTTCCTTTCTGTTCGTCAATTTTGAGTATCAGTTAGCCGATGTCCTTACAAAAGCTGTTTCTTCCAGTATCTTCCTCAACTCGCTTGACAAGTTGGGCATGCGCGACATCTTTGCTCCCACTTGAGGGGGAGTGTTAGCGAGATTCTAGTGTAATTAGGAGATTTACTTCCTAGTATATTAGGATTCTATTTATTTCCCTTTTGTATAGATATTATGTAATTAAGACTTTATCTTATTTCCTAGTATAACCCAGCTAGGGTTTGTAATCTTGTATTATAAATACCTCCTTTCGGAGAATGAAATACAATCTGAAAATATTCTGCGCATATTGTTTGACTGTATCAGCAAAGGCATTGAGTTCTCTTTTTCATAGGATTAAAAAGATTCTTGATCGTGCGGTGGAAGTTGAAAATAGATTTATGAGTCATTTTGAGGTATCAACTTGTGCATATTGTTGGTTGCTTTTTAATTAGATGAGATCACATAATATTTACAAAAAAATAATTCAATATGGTTGAGAAGCTTCATAGCTTTCAAAAAATTATCATTTTCTCATATTATCAGTGTGAATTTATGTTTTGAAATCTTGGGTTGGAGCGCGTATTTGAATTCACAAAATGATTTCTTTTTCCTTTCAACATTTTTCCATTGTCGGATTTGGGCATCTTGTATTATGTTGTAAACTTGTAATGAATTGGAATTTAAAGCTGGTATGCATTTGAGGGATGTTTTAATGGTTACCATGTAATATTTTATTTTAATTTTTCAAAATTTTGTAACAAACTTGTAATTGTGTTATTCCTAGCAGTTCATTGAGTTATTGGATGTCAAACTATATATGCTTGGAACTCACCAACTTCTCAGTTATTCTTTAAATCTTTCCTCTAATGCTTCTATGGATACTTCAGCATGGAGAATTTCAGATGAATGCATTAGAACTCGTTTACAGCAGACACACTTGCTTGGAAGAAGTCAATTTCTAACGTCAAAAGAAGCTCAGGCATTAGGACTATTTGGTGCAACAATTTTGCTTGATGGAGGTATGTTTTTCCTTATTCTTGGTTTCTATAATATCCCGTTCCTAAATTAATATTCAATTCTTAAATTATTTAAGCAAAAGACAATTTTACCCTGAAAGTATTTTAATGGGTTTAAAATTGACTTTTTGCTAGGGAAAGAATTTGAGGAATTGAGCCGCACTGTTGCGTAGAGCGCGTCGATACAAGTTCGTAGACACTGGGCTCAAATCGGACTTTTAACTAAGAAGTTACGATCAACGGAAGTGCAGTGGCACAACTGTAAATATCTCAAAGTTAGATTTTTAAAAAAATACCATATCAGACTCTTCCACATTATTTTCTCTCCTCTTCATTAGAGTGCTACAATAACCCGAGAGCTACAGTACCAGCAAATGCTACAGTAACTTCCATCTTCCCGTCGGTCGTTCGTTGTCGTCCAGCAATCTTAGGCCACGAAATTGGTACCAAAATTTTTGGCTCGACGTCCTCTTTCTATTCTGCCCATCATCCCTCTTCGAAAACCCGAGGATTGACGACTGTAATGACGAGAAGTTTCGCCGGTTTTCCTCCTCCGTTTTCTGGCGACTTCGACCACCAATTCCGATGGATAAGGTATGGTTTTTCATCCTTTCGAAGTGCTCTATCCATTTATGTAAGTAGTTTCGATCGATTTTGTGATTTGGAAGTTTGATTTAAACACCCATATGCTCCGACGATTTGGCCGTGAATTACTCAACGCCCCCACTGTCGGCGGCGACATGTGGCAGTGTGCGGCGAGGGCTACTTGCGTATTTTTAGCCTACAATTATCCTTAGGTCATCCCGAGCATGGTATGCCCATGGTATGCTCGGATTAATTTTTGTTATCGTTTGAGTATAAAACCAATTTTTACATATTAAGCATAATTCGGGTTCAATATATTCGGACCGTCGGATCTTGACAAAACTCATAGTATATGTTAATTGGATTTTTATGAACCTATAGGAACTTTCGGATTATTAATCGGAGGTTGTGGACCCTATGGGCCACTGGGTTGACTAATATAAGAATTTAATCGTATATTTAATCTCGGTCTTTTGAGACCATTCCAATTGTTATAACTGTTGACAGTGGGCCTAGGAACTTTCTTAAGTTACGCACATGAATTTTAAGGCCAAGGGTAAGGGTTTTGATTAAATATTTGTGCTATTTTATTAATTAATTATTTTAATCGCTTAAATAGGCACTCAGGCTCCACCAAACCCACAGGAAGGACCCTTGAAGGGTTAGCCGATGTAATAACCCGATCCTAAATTAATATTTAATTATTAATATATTCAAGTAAAAGATAATTTTACCCCGGGAATATTTTAATGGTTTAAAAGTTGACTTTTTGTTTGGGAAAAAATATGGGGATTTTAGTAGTATCGTTGCATAAAGCACGTCGAGATGAGTCCGTAGACATGTAGTGGGCTCAAATCGGAGTTATAACGAAGAAATTATGATCTAGGAAAGCCCAGTGGCACAACCGTAAATATTTGAAAGTCTATTTTTTAAAAAATCCAGAATTTCTTCTGTCCCCCTCATTTTCTCTCTCCCTGATTCAGCCCCTCCCTCCCCAGTTTTCGCAGCCGATTTTCAGACGGCGAGAACGCCTCTGTCCGGCCACCAATTCCGACACCACAACTTGCAAACTCTTCATATCTCTCTTCTCTTCACATCCATACCAATTTTCAGCCCCAAATTCAGGGAATTAAACCCAAAAATCGAGCCATAGTGAAGCCCAAAAATGGGCTGTTTCAAATCGCGAGCTCCGACGGCTTTTCCGACAAACTCCGGCCACCCCGCCACCAATTGACATTCAAAACACTCCCCTGCGAGCTGTAATTTCCCTCAAAGACCTGAACCACTTTTAAGTATAATTGACGAATAGTAACAGCAAAAAGGAAGGGGGGGTTCTGCGCACGAGAGAGAGAGAGAGAGAGAGAGAGAGAGAGAGAGAGAGAGAGAGAGAGAGAGGAATGAGGGATTTTCTGATTTTTAATAAACCCTTTTTGAATTATTTACGGTTTTGCCACTACGTTTGTTTTGATCGTAACTTCTTCGTTATAACTCCGATTTGAGCCCACTACGTGTTTGTGGACTCATCTCGACACGATCTACGTCATAGTACCATTCATTTCCCTAAAATCCTTCTGGGTTAAGAAGTGACCAAAATACCCCTACCCCCCGAGGGCAAAATTGTAATTTCATGATTAATTAGATTCACGAATAATTATATTTTGGGTCGGGATGTTACAAAGTAGATGAAGAAACATACCTGGATTGACAGATTTGGCTGCCAAAGTCGCCGAAAACGGCGATTGAAAGTTCAAAAAGTCACAGCTCTTTTCGAGCTTCTCCGGTGCTGTACGTCGTTGGGCTTAGCGAGAAATGGCTTAGGTCGCGATCGTCGATCAATGGCCGTTCTTTTCTGACCGGTGGTGTGGCCGGACAACACGGTAATCGTCGTCGAAAGTGATGACGTCGCGGTGGAGCGAGACGGAGGAGAGAGAGTGTCGAGGGAGAGCGAGAGAGACGCGTGGGGGAGAGCGACAGAGAGCTGATCTGTTTTTAAAATCCATCTTTGAAAAATTTACGATTGTGCCACTGCACTTCCGTTTACCACAACTTCTTCCTTAAAACTCCGATTTATGCCCACTACAGGTTTGTTCGGTTCATTTTTACACATGATTTTTCATGTTATTCACCCACTATTTTGAGTTAGTTCTTGACATTTTATAGCTTTTTACTTCCTTTTTGTGTTTTCTTAGATTTTACCTTAGTTGGGATGAAAATGAGCTAAAAGTGCATTATTAGTTATAAATTCTGTTTTTGTTCATTTTCGTAGGTCAACTTCTTGGCCTGGGATCA
>NW_018921422.1:79410-96397 GCF_002207925.1 Prunus avium
TTTCTCATTTAAATTCAAAGTCCATTTACTTTCATGCAATAGAAATAGGTCACTTGAACCAAATCAAAAAACCCCCCCCAATGTGTGTGTGAGTTGCGTGTTTGACACGTTTTGTGTCTTTGTCACTGAATTTTGTTTGTTTCCGTAATTGTTTTGGACTTTTGGTCCATGTTGTGTTCTTCCATTTTCTGTGCGGAATCCAACCGTATAAAGAACGTAAATTTTGGACATACGGTTGGAAAGTTATAGGTCAAACACTGGACAGAGGTCGAAACTGGAAAAATATAGAAACGAATCTGTCCAAATTGTGATAAAAGGGTGATAGAAAGTGCTGTTTGTGTTTTTCTCTAGTTTTCTTGTATTGTTTCATTTCTTTTACACTTCTTTACTCATTTTTAGTTTCCATTTTGCTTTTGTGGTGTGTCAATTAAGTGTTCTTTACGTACTCAAATTAGAACTTATAGGAAGCCGACAAGTTCTTCGTGGGATCGACCCCGTACTTATATAATCTATACTTCATTAGATTCGTGCATTTGCGGATATTTTTAATTGGTTGTTTGCACATTAATTTGTGTCCTTTTAGGAATGCAACACTCAAATCCCCAAAATCCTTCCGGATTAAAAAGTGATTAAAGTGGCCCTACCTTCAAGGGCAAAATTGTAATTTCACAAATAGAAATAAAATGAATAGAGAAATTAAATTGGGTTGGGGGTGTTACAACCTACCCCCTTATAAAAAAATTTCGTCCTCAAAATTTCGTACCTGTCACTTAAAGAGGCATGAGTACAAGGCCCACATAAACTCCTCCAGTTCCCACACATTTCCTCAACACTCCAACTCATCCACAAAAACTTTCCAGTATACCACTACTTCCAATTCCTGAGAATCCATAACCATTCTTTCCCCTGAGCCCAACAAAATCCAATTCCGACACGTACTCTTTCGGGGTATAACTACCCATATGAACTCCCATTGGTCCAACTCGAATGACATGCAACTCAACACTTACTAACTTTGCTACCTTGATTAATCAACTCTCGTTGTTGGCCTTGCCTACTCGAGCACTTCCCTTGTGACAAAACCTTGTACTTGCCCCTCTTGAAATAATATATCACCTCACTATGTTTACTACAACACTCCCTGGGCTCTCAGACTTGAGATACCCACGACTACATTATTTCTCCTTGGATGCTACCCAAGGGTAACATCCCAAACTTATTGAAGTATGCTAACTCTCATTTTTCTCTGATCCCTTTTCTTTCACTCTTTTGAATTTCCCAAAAACACCCTTAATCAAGAATTGAGTCAACTAAGACTCAAACCAATTCAAGCAATCTTAAAACTCAGAAGTTAAAGTTCACCGAAGATCAAATTGAACCTAACGCTCTAATACCAAATTGACAAGACCCGCCCCAGTTTCCCCCTCGGAATCCATGACGAACCCTGCTTCTAGTCCACCAACTAACTTTTGATGAACCCACCTTACTAAAAAGCTCTTTAACCCCAATTTAAATGGATAAACTAATTGACTTCTGTCGAAATTTCGGCAGAGTCTCCTCTGTAACTGGAACAATTCCCATATTTTTAACCTATAGAAAAACAATAAAATAACTTCCCAACTTTTAGCGTACAATATCTAGCAGTCATGCACAAACGCAAGTAGTTCTAAAGAATCAGGCCAAAAATCATTCATCAATCCAAAACGAGTTTCAGACCCGCCACAACCACCAACATATTTAACAACAACCATTCAGTAAAACGAGAATTTAACCAAGCATTTAATCTCACCTAAGTTTCAGTCAAGTTTCAAGCCCACTGACAAATTCAAAACCAAACTCAACAAATCTAATAAATAGGATTTGTTCCCAATAACCAAATTGAAGTTCCAAACATATAATTTATTTTGCAGCTGCACCTAGGTGAAACTCCAGGCTACCTACGTACCCCTTAGTAAGGGATCGAGCCACACGTAGTTCTTATATCAGTAATCAGCATCACTCACATGGCACAGTCAAAACTTTTGTAGTCCTTCTCTATCAACCTGTATAAGTGAATTATCCGTCACGATTCACAGTAAACAAAATTATTGTAGCTACCTCTCTTCTATATCCAACTAAAAACAAGCTAATTAAGATGCGATCTATATACTCAAAATATGGTACAATTTCACAATAAAGTCCCACATACGTAAAGAACCATAAGATAGTGTACACCACATACAACTAATCTTCCCGGTGAATATGCCCTTTTCCCGAGGCGCCTGCTTATCTAAACTACGGGAAGGGAGTTTCGAACTCAGGTGCAAAGTGGGGAGTGTATCCACTCTAGCCAACTGGGCTAAGCCCACATCTGCAAGAAGATATTTCAATATAAGAGGTCTAATATAATGTTGAAGTAATGAGACATGGTAATCACTATTATTGAAAACAGAATTATTATAACTTTTAGCTGTACATGAGGTGCATCGTAGTCACATAATGTTTAAATTCTTTTATTGTAATTTTTCAATTCCATAATACTCGGTGCTTCTAAACAACGTATTAAGAAAGTACATAGTGAGGCCACTTGCATTTGGAGGAAGGATCATTACTCTTGTTGTCCCAGTTGTGGTGGCTCTCATTGATGTTGTGGTTGCATTCATCTGTTGAAAATCAACAATTTTATCCCTACATACAAATGAAGTAAAGCAAGCCATGAGAGAAAAACTAAGACACAGAGGAAAAAAAAACAGCTGAATGTGATATGAATGTGATATGATTACGCAACTGAATGTGATATGAAAATGTTATTTTGTAATTTGATTGATTTTTTTTTTTTTTGACGAAAAGGAACTTCATTAAGAGGCGAAAGCCACGAACAGAATATAAAAACTAAGTCAGCACACACTCTACCAAAGCAAGCAAGTGGAGAGGCTAGCTTAGTACAAAATATAGATAAGACATTAGTTTGGTGGTCCTGGAAGACCATCCACTTCCAACACTCCCTGAAGAGACGGTGGTGGCCTTTCAGCCCAGCAAATTTGCGCCACCGCTTTGATGCCAATACTAGCCGCTGCGTGAGCCGCTTTGTAATTTGATTGATGAATTCCTAATAGAACAGATTTAATTGACCTTATATGAAAAGGGTTATCAATAGTACCACTTCCATCCACTAGCTCCTACTTGTTTGTGAAAGAGGGGAATTCTGAATCCACCTCAGAAATGCTGACATTGCTCCGGGTCCCGCGGCTAAATCTTGGGTCAAGCTCTTCCAAGTCTCCCTCGTACACCAGACGAGCCGCACACTGCTTCACTATTACTCCATGGCCAACTCTGGCCGTAATTGAAAATGTAATCTGACCAAATATACCTTGCCACCACTCTGTGCCAGAAGGCAATTTAACCTGATCGCTGATACCCTTCCACAACTGAGGAAAGTGACGAGGAAAAAAGAGTACCCAAAGGTGATCAGACACAGCTTGGCCCAACTCTGCATTGAGAACCACAAATGGACGCCTAAGTGCCGTCATCTCCTTTCCATTGATGTCCACTTTGCAAGTAATAATATGTGTATAATTATAATCAAACCTAGGATACTTAAAAGCATGGTCGCAATTAGGTGATCGTTCCTGGATTGCAAAAGCAATGCACACTGCGAATCCCATCCAGTTTTCAGTAAACCAACCTGGGCGTAGCTCTACACTTAATGGATACTCCACACTTTGAGGAATGAACCACTCTTCCTCATTGTATATATATTCAGCAGATTTATGATTGAACCACTCGGGAATTTCATTTCCAGGAACAACAAATTGAAATACATCTTGAGTAATAGGGACTTCCTGCATCATAAAAAAAAAAAAAAAAACGTCAAAACACTTAAGAAGCCAACATATTATTGTGTGTATGAAATAGAGAGCGAGAGAGAGAGAGCCCAACATATTGTTCCAGTAATGTAAATACCAAACTCCTGAAATCGTGCGTCTCCGCAAATTTGAAGCAGTTGATACATTGTATCCGTAACAGCAACTTGCAGTTTTCTGTGGAACCTCTGGTAAATCTTTGTAATGAAATACAGTTTTGAACAACTGCTACTACTCTTTGTGGAACCTCTGGCAATTCTTGAAGCCTCTCGCAATACTCCAAGTTAAGAAATTGAAGTCTAGAAAGCAGAGAGATGACGTTGGGTAGGCTAACAAACTGGTTTCTACTGAGATCTAGGTAGATTAATGAGGACAAGCAGCTAAGGTCATTAGGGACTTCCAAGAGATTGCAATCACTTAGAGTTAGTTGTTTTAAGGAAACCAAACCGGATAGAGAAGGCAGCAACAAAGGCGTGGGAACACGACTTCTTATTAGAAAACGCTGAAAAAGGGAGAGAACTAGCTGAACAAGGGAGAGCAAATTCCAAAATTTAGGTGATGGTCCTTTACATCCACGAAAGTTTAGTACTGTGAGGCTTTTCAACCGAACAATGGAGGAAGGCAGTTCTCTTATGACAGTTCCACTCACATCAAGCTCCTCCAAGCACTCTGCATTGCCCAACTCATTGGGCAACTTGTCTAGCTTTGAGCAGCCAGAAAGATTAAGAACTTTGACAGATTTTAAGCCATACACACTTCTTGGAAGATGCACAAGACTTCTGCAATCCTTCAAGTTTATCTGAGTAATTCTTTCAAGCATTCCAAGGGATGGGTCAACCTTATTCAATCGTATACAACCTTGTAGAATCAGATACTCGAGATTTGGAATGCCTCTAAAGTCCGGGGTGTTGACAAGATTCAAAGAGTGGCTGAGCTTAATGATTTTCAAATTGTATAAAAGCTGTCAAAAGAACACAGCAAAAAAATTAGCTTCAAATTCTATGGAAGGCCGTCAAGTAAGAACACATAAAAAATAAAAAATAAAGCTTCGATGTTTAAAGGTAATAGAAGATAAAGCAGCAATAACATACCTTAACACCCGTCCAAAAAGATTCAATGTGACTATGGCACAAGTTAAGTTCTAGTAGGTTCTTTGGATTGAAATGTGAGGGGAAATATTTTGAAGGATACCCAACCCATTCAAGACTTCGTAAATTATCGGAGAGATATTCAATATCATTAGAGAGGTTCACATTAGCAAGATTGAGAAGTCTCAGTTTCTTCATCCTTGAAAAGCATTTAGCATCCGCGTGCACCACTGGCCCAGTTTTGTCCATGGTAATACTTTCTACTGCGTCTGTTCCCTATCAAACATGCACGGATAAAGAATAGTGAAGCTCATATAACTAACATATGAAAAAAACTGAACTCATTCGTAAAACTAACAGTCCCCTTACTGTATTTTTGCTCAAGATATGCTTGGCCTCTTCATGGCGCCACAACCTGCTGCGATTTCCTGGCTCATCAAGACATTCTCCATTGACTATTTCACGACCCATCTCTTGGAGCAACTGATGCATCCATAAAGTGCCATATGAATTAGTTAACAGAGATTTCTCAATGAGGACATCTATTCCAATACCTGCACAAAAGCCACAACTGTCTAGGATTTCTATAACTCGATCTTCTTTCTCCCCGTTAAAGAAACACGCAATGTCTAGGAAAATTTTCTTCTCCCTGTCATCTAGATCATCGTAACTTATTTGAAGTGTCCCCAAAACTGTGTTACAAAGATCTCTTAGTTTACCCAACGCACTGTTCCAAGCACTTACATGTCTTCCACGCAAAAAACTCCCCAAAACTTTAAGAGCTAGTGGAAGACCATCGGCATAACTCACAACACAGCTAGACAAATCAATATAGTTTTTTTCAGGGTGGTCTTTTCCAAAGGCTTTCCAACTAAAAAGCTTAAGAGCGTCATCATGATTTAGACGTTTGACCTGAAATCTTCTCTTCACTCCATGTTCAATTAACAAATGCTCATTTCTAGTTGTAATAAGAACTCTACTCCCAGAACCAAACCACTCTTGCTTTCCAGCCAAATAATCTAAATGGTCTGAGTCTGTCACATCATCGAGAATGAGAAGAACCTTTTTGTGACGAAGTAATCTTCTAATCATTGTGGATCCTTCTTGAACATCAAATATGTCAATCGTTTTCATCGATATCCTTGAAAGAATTTCTCTTTGTTGGGATATTAGACCACCTTTTTGAACATTATCACTGACATTCTCAAGAAATATGCTGAATTCAAATTCAGGAGAGATTCTCTCGCGAACAACTCTGGCAATAGTTGTTTTACCAATCCCACCCATACCCCATATCCCTATAAATCGAACATCATCGACCCTTGCACCTAACAATAAATCAATTGAGTTCATACTTGAGTCTAATCCAACTGAGTTCTCCACATAAGTAAACGATGTAGGACGTAATCTTTTCCATATCACATCGATTATATCTTTGGTGAGCAAGGTTTCGTACCTATAACATATTAACATCAATATCAGTCTTGTTAATTGTGTGGACATAAAGAATCAACATGCAGATGTGTTTTCTCTAGATTTTATACAAATACTCTTGATCATTGAAAAGAAAGGTTGTCAGACCATATACAAAAAGGTTTTAATCACAAATGGTTCCTGAGATTTGCCAAATTATCACTTTTAATCCTTTGTATTTTTTTTTTCTTGACATTATTGGTTCTTTATGTTTCAGATCACACATCAATTTGGTGTTGCCATTAATTTCCGTTAAAATTTCTGTTAAATTGATGACGTGACATGTATGTGGTGCTCACATATTCAATGAGATAATGTCATGTGAATCTAAATAAAAAATATTTAAAAAAATAATAATTTCACATTTAAATATTAAAAAATTTGTTTTTTTTAACTGTAAAGTTGCGGAGCCCCTCGTCTCTCTCTCTCTCTGTCCCCTCTCTCTCCCCCGCTGTGTCTCTCTCTCCACCAAAATCCATCTCAATAAAGAAAAATCCCACATACCCCCCTCATCCTCTTCTGAAGTAGTTTGTAATCCAACAAAACACTCCCATTTCCCATCCTCCTCTGTGTCTCTCTGTCTGCCTGAAACCATTGAAACAATCGCAACCCAAATGAGATTTAAATACAAAAATTAAAACCCATCGAAAAACTTTATCTTTTCTTGAAAATTTTGACACTGCTAGAAGCACTCCACAGAGGAAAAAAGGAGAGAGAAGGTGGGGTTGGAAGTAGGTTGCGGGTGGAGATGGGGGCGATCAGGTTGTGGGCAAGAAAAAAACAGAGTTACACGGAGAGCACAGCGAGGAGACAAGGAGAGGAGAGAGAGACAGAGACAGAGAGAGAGAGAGGGGAAGAGGGCTGCAACTTTAAAAAAAAAATATTTAATGTGAAACTATTTAAAAATAATAATTTTATATATTTAGATTCACATGGCATTATCTCATTGGATATGTTGGCACCATATACATATCACATCATCAATTTAATAGTGATTTTGACGGAACATAATCACAATGACCAAATTGATATATGAGGTATAACATAAATCACCAATGATATCATAAAAAACACATAAAAAATCAAAAGTGATATTTTGCAAACCTCAATGACCATTTATAATAAAAACTCTATATAAAAATAATCTTGGCTTAAGGTCGATAAAGCAGCAGGTATATTATTCATTGCACGTGCCCAAATCCAATTATGCAACAGCCAAGT
Organism: Prunus avium; assembly: GCF_002207925.1. The sequence goes on from NW_018921422.1 coordinate 87,035, forward strand.
ATGCCTAACATTATCCAAAATAAGAGCGCAAAAGAAAATCACCAAACTAGTCATACTATTTGCATGTGATCAATTTTAGTTTTAAAAAAATCTTGTTTAAAAAGTTGTTTGGTTAATAATTTCAATTTTATGAGAAACTTAGAAATTGAAAAAAAAAATTTGGTCAAAGGGTGAATTAGATATCATAGAATTAACGTGGAAGTTACAAAGAGTTCATAGTATTTTTGGTTGAAATTTTTGAAGTTAGGATTTTTTTTTTCCTTAATTTTTTATTGGAGATCCTCAAGCTTGGATGTCCTGAGTTGAATACAAGAGTCGAGGGGTCGGATCCAATTCAGGAGTTCCCAAATATCAAGTATTAGGAGGCAATGCATGTGTAAAATTGGTGAATGAAAAATGGGGACAAAAAAAAAATGAAAAACTAAAAACACTTTCGAGTAAAAAAATAATAATAATAAGGGTACATAATTCTGAAAACTAGATTCACTTTATTGAAACAGAAAATGAAATCTGTTTCCAAACATATTTTCAGTTTTGAAAACTGAAAATTAAATGGGTATCACGCAACCTTTATAGCTAATGAATCTGGCATAAAAAAAAATCCCAAATCCTAACCCTTCACTAATTTCACCCCCGGGGACGGACCAAGGATTTGAATGACATGGGCTAAATTCAAGGGCGAAGTTAGGAATATTTGTAGGAGTAGGCTAAATATTGAAACGAATCCAATGATTGATATATTTTTTTAGACTGTGTTTAATGGATACCTTTTTTTTTGGGGGGTAAATTATAAGCTCTTGTTGTTACCAAAAAAATTATAAGCCCTCTTTTTCCAATATATATATTTTCTTTATCATATTTAGAACTTTTTTTTTATTCTACTGACATTTGAAACAGACAAAAATCTTGGAATTATTGAGAATATTGTTGAAATATTTGGAAGGGATTAAGGGAAACAAAGAAGAAAAAAAAAACAGAAGAAAGCTACATACGTACTGGGAAATATTTAGAAGGAATAGAAGTAAAAATAAAATAAAAGCACATATATCATCCCAACACACACATCCTTTTCTTTATTCTATTTCCTCCTCTCCCCTTTTTTATTCTATTTCTCCTCTCTCTCTCTCTCTCTCTCTCTCTCTCTCTCTCTCTCTCTCTCTCTCTCTCTCTCTCTCTCTCTCTCTCTCTCTCTCTCTCTCTCTCTCTCTCTCTCTCTCTCTCTCTCTCTCTCTCTCTCTCTCTCTCTCTCTCTCTCTCTCTCTCTCTCTCTTTCTTTGCGATTGTTTATCATCTCCCCCTCTATTTTTTTATTCTTTTTCCTCTTCTCTCTTTCTCTCTTTATACTTTTTCCTTCTTCTTCCTCTCTTCCTTTTTCTTTCTTTCTTCTTCCTCTCTGCCTAGGCTAGAGTACTAATTTAGTCCCAAAAAAAAGTTCTCTGGGCTATAGCCCAGGTTAACATGCTATTTGGACACTTTTTCTTTTTATGCCAAAGTTAGGAAGGGGAAAGGGGTAAAGGGTAAACTCACACACATATGGTGGCTTGAACCCATAACCATTTGGGAGCACACCAAAGGCTTTGGCCAATCCAACTAACACCTCATTGGCAACTTATTTAGACACTCTAAATATCTTGACCACATTATGTGGCAGCTAATGGTTTTGTGCCATGTCAATTAAAATTGACAAATGTGTTAATATCTTTTATTAATTTTGATCTTTTAAGTATGAAAAATAAATTACTAACATTTTGTTTCTTTCTTATAATAATAATTTCATAAAAAAAAGAGTTAATTATGGTTATACTAATAGTCACGGTGTCAAGTCTTCCAGAAAGGTGGAGTAACTAATGTGCATTTTTTGTTGTCTAAGACATTTTTCATAATTAATATGTACAGTCTCGATCTCTTGGACCACAGGAGTCCAAGAGATTATGGTCACCTACCGTTGGATATTAATCTAATGGTTCAAAAAAGTTTCTTAAAAGGAGTGCAAGAGTAAGTGAACCGTTGAATTTACATCCAACGGTGAGTGACCATAAATCTCTTGGACCCCTGTAGTCCAAGAGAACATGACTATTAATATGTATTTGTAATCTTCGTGTGTTTTATATTTTTAATTTTAATTACTAAAACAAATGAAAAAAAAAAGAAAAAAAAGAAAGGCAGAGGTGGAGGTAACTACCACATCGTAAGTGGGTTTTGAATTTTGAATTTAGTTTTAATTTCTTTATTTAAATGATAAGTATTTTACCATTTTACCCTTATAATGTTAAATAGATATAACTTTTAGCAATTTAGTTAATCAAGGGTATATTTTGGATTTTTGAATGTTTTACCATTATTCTATGCTTCTGCCTTTATCTATACTAGCCTCTCCACATGCGCTTCCGCGCCTGGGAGAGGCCTTTTTTTAAATAAATAAATAAATTTATTTTAGAATTAAAGAAGATAATGGGTAGTTGTGTTTCATAAAAAGAGGATTCATTATCTGATTTTTCTTTTAATTTTAAAATTTTTTAATATGAAAAAGTGTGAATTTACCATATTATCCTCATTTAATTAATAATTTCAATTCTTAATGTTTGTATTAACCAAGGGCATTTTCTGGTATTTTGAATGTTTCACCATTCTCTGCCTTTTGCCTTTATATAAAAAAAATTAAAATTAAAAGAAAAATCGGATAATAGATCCTATTTTTATGGAACACAACTTCCCATTATCTTTTTTAATTCTAAAATAAATTTTAAAAATTTTAAAAAAAGCCTCTCGCATGCACGGGAGTGCATGCGGAGAGGCTAGTATATACTAAGCCCCTTTGTGTATGTTTTTAAATTATTTTATTTTATTTTAGAATTAAAAAATATAATGGGTAGTTGTGTTCCATAAAAATAGGACTCATTATCTGATTTGGTTTATAATTTTAAAATTTTAAAAATAGGATCCATATTATCCTTATTTTATTAATAATTTCAATTTTTAATGAATAAACGTAAAGCATTTTTTGATACTTTGAATGTTTCACCATTATCTGCCTTTTGCTTTATATATATATAAAACACACGGCTACTCTTTTTAAACTTTTTAAGAAACTTTCCTTGGGAAAATAATAAAAGTGAATGTATACCAGTCCTTAGCCTTCCACCCAGTGAAATCTGCCACTTTCGCCAACGCATCTCTCCACTCTTGCACCTTCGTCTTGTCATCCGAACTAAATCTTTCTTCCAGTTGTGTAAAGGCTTTCTCAAAACACCCTGTTTGTTTTCGTACATGAGATGGATCAACATAATAGAAAATTGGTAGCACTGCTTCTCTTGCTTGCATGAATTTAAGAATGTGTAGAAGTTCATCCAAGCACCATGTTGAGGATGCATAATTTTGTGAGAGGACAATAAGCGCAAACCTTGATCCTTCAATTGCAGCAATCAGTTCTTGAGAAATAGCTTTTCCCTTCGAAATTTTAGGCTCATCCCTAAAAGTTATGATTCCTTGAGCTCTCAATGTTTCATATAAGTGGTCTGTAAAGCCCTTCCGAGTGTCATCACCTCTAAAACTGAGAAAAACATCATATTTCCATTGAGGTGTTGTAGATGGAGAAGATGTAGATATTCTTTGTGTGTACATATCGCCACTTGAACGAACTTAATTACTTAGCTGTGGCAATTTCCTGAAGATTGTGATCAAATCGACTGAGAGTAATCCCAAAAGTTTTGATCATTCAACAAGTCCTTTTTTTTACTGCAGAAAATATTAGAAATGTTAAAATTAATGCGCACTTGTATCTTAAATAATATAGAATAATATAGAATAATGGAGAATGAGCAAACTGACTTAGCAAAGTTAGTGAATCCAAAATATCATGACGTCAAAATATGCTTTAGTTGAAGCCATTTATAAGATTGGAATTCCAATCCATGACATCAAAATTAATAAGATAAAATACCTTTATTACCCTTTTAACTTAAAATTGGAATTCTAATCCATTTATCTGGAGTTGAAGCCAGAGCAGAGCTCATTTCACAAGCTCCATTCTCTCATCTTCATCTTCAACCCCAATTTTTAGTTTTTGTTCTTCCATTTCTTGTTTTGAAATCATCTTTCTAGTTGGACTTTTTGGATTGTGCAGATGTCTATGTATCCTCTCCATTGTTGGCTCTAACACTTTTTCAAGGGACCAAGCCTCAACTCGCCAAATCGTATCACCTCGATCTCGATCTTGATCTCTCCAAGTTTGTTCTCCTATACTTTCTTCTCCATCTTTTTTTTTTTTTTTTGCTTGTAGATTTGTGGACGAATGTATGAGATTGAGATTATGGTGGAATTGTACAGTGATATCAAAGGAACCTCGATCTCGACAAGTCATCTCGGCAGAAACAACAGCCGAGGACCTCGCTGGTTGTTCCAGAGTATTGCACAACGACAGCAACTCATCGTCTTCAGTTGTGGAGGAAGACAGGGATTTCGCCGCGTAGTCATCGTTTGGTTTGGACTTGGGATTTTTGATCTTTTGCTTCAATATGTGTTTCTCTTCGGATTTTAGTTGATTTGAGGAATGTATTTTAAGCTTTGATGATCAATTTATCTTTTGTTACTATTTAAGTTATGGATCTCATTTTTGTTTAACAATTTATTTCTATGACAGAGTATTAACAAGATAGTTCTATGAGAGAGTATTAACAATGTACATCTATGACAGAGTATTAACAATGTACTTCTATGACAGAGTATTAACAATGTACTTCTATGACATAGTAGTATTAACTATATAGTTCTATGACAGAGTATTAACAATGTACTTCTATGACAGACTATTAACAATGTAGTTCTATGAAGAGCCCTTGCTTGGTTTTCGTGAAATTTTTCAAAATAAATTGTTTGGGTTTTTTTAAAATAAATTTGGGCTGAACTTGCTTTGGGTTTTTATTTTTATTTTTTTGTGTTGGGTATTGTTTAAGTTAATCAGTGGCAGTCATGTAATTTATAGGAACTTGAACGCCCATTTCTTATGTAGTAAGAGTAATGCTATTTAGACACACAAGATTGACCACATTTGCTGACAACCTTATGTGGCAGCTGATGTGGTCATGCCATGTCAATTAATGAATATTGCCATGTAGATTTTATTTTTATTTATTTCCTTTTTTAATAATTATTAAAAACAGAAATTAAAAGTGAAATAAAAAAAATTAAAAACCCTAAGCGTTCCTAGACTCTTCGTCTCCAACGCTCCCTTCTTCCTCCATCAAATCTACTAACCCTCATCCTCCATTGTTGCTGAGATTTGAAATAAAAAAATAAAAAAACCTTAACGTCTATAGCCTCACGTCGTTCTCTACTCTGCCTCTCTCATGCCCTCCCTTCCTCCTCCAAATCTATCCATCCTCATCCTCCATTGTTGTTGCTGAGAGTTGGAGTTTTTTAATAAAAAAAGAAATTAGCATCCTTGGGCTACTGCCAGTAAGAACAATTTGGGTGGGTTGAAGAATGAAGAGGTTTACTTGTCAATTAATCTCAAAAAGCCTGTCTCACAAAGAGGTTGAAGGTTGAGGTACATACTCAATTTTCAGTTTAGTTAATTCCATTCATAGTGGAACAATAATGCAAAGTGGGAATGGGTCGATTTGATGGAGGAAGGGAGTAAAGGAGAAGAAACGTAGAGATGCATGGTTTTTTAATTTCTTTTTTATTGAGAAAACTCCAAATCTCAGCAACAATGGAGGAAAGGGATGGGTGGATTTGATGGAGGAAGAAGGGAAGTGGAGACAAGTCCAGAGACGTTTTTTTAAATTTAATTTATTTAATTTCACTTTTATTTTTGTTTTTAATAACTATTAAAAAGAGAAAATAAATAAAAATAAAATCTACATGGAAATATTCATTAATTGACATGGCATGACCACATCAGCTGCCACATAAGATTGTCAGCAAATGTGGTCAATCTTGTGTGTCTCTTTGGGTATAATAGTGAAGCTCCCTAATATTAATTTACATTTAAGATACTGGTGTATCCTATAGCCTAATAATAATATTAGGGCTCATTTGGTACAAGGGATTAGCTTGGACTGGATTGGCCAAACTTTAATCCCATGTTTGTTTCCCATGGTTCTAATCTTAAATGGGATTAACTAATACTGGGCCCACTAAAAACACCTCCTTAGGTGTTCTTAGCTAAGCCCGTGTGGAAAGGGCGGACAAATTGTCCCGAGCCCTTCGCTAGCGACATCGCATCGCAGTGCCCCTCTCCCTCAACAACCAACCACAACCAACAACCAAGAGCCAGCAGACCCACCCGCCACCACTGCTTTCTCTCTCCTCCAGCCACAACACAGATTCACCATATCCACCATGGCCACTGCATCATCGTCCCAAGCCATAACCAGTTCAAATTTCAAAGAAAAAAAACACCACACAAACCCACTACATCAATGCCCAATCTTCCCCCAACCCAGCAACATTGATGTTCCCCTCTCCCTTAACTCCTCTTCTCTACCACTCTCTGCAAATCCAAAAAAAAAAAAAAAAATTACATAACAAAAAAGAACATAAATGGTTTCAATTTTGGCTAAGAAAAGAAAGAAACATGAGTTCTTTGCTTGCTTGGCTTGGGTTCTTGCTTGGCTTGTGAGATGATGCCGAATTGGCTTGGGTTCTTTGATTGTTTTTTGTCTGAAAATTTTCGAAGAGAAAAAGAGGAAAATGGGAAGACATAAAGAAGAGGAAGAAGAGAAAATTTTTGAAAACAAAATAAAGAGAAAAGTAGACAGAAGAAAAAGAGAGAAGATAGAGAAGAAGAAGATGAAATAGATGCAGGGAGGAAGAAGAAGAAAGAGAATCGGAGAGAAAGATGAGGAAAAAGAGGAAAGAGAGAGAAGAAAAGTCAAACAAATATTTTTAAAACTTACTTTTTATAAAAAAAAAATTTATAAAAAAAGTTAGTCCTAGTCCAATCAAACATATACCAAACGCAGTACAAGTGTTATCCAACTTATGACAGGCTAAGCCAATCCAAGACAGTCCTAATATTTAGTTTAGTCCATTACAGTCCGCCGTACCGAACGAGCCCTTAGTTTAATAAAATTAATATTGACATTTTACTTTTGAGACAGACTTACAAAAGAAAAAGTGGCCCCATATAATATGTTAGTTTTCCTATTCCTATTTAATATTGGTTTTCTTATTCCTATTTAATATTAATTTTAAAATTATATTTTTTTCTTCTTTAATGATAATTAGTAATTTAATGATCACAAGATTTTGATTATAGAATTTGACCTTTTTTTATAATTTCTCGTTGGGAACTTTATTTTAGGAGGTCCTCTTGTTGTTCAGGCATAGGGCCCCTAAAATTTCAGAGCTGCAGCTGTATATAGGCTTGTTGCCTTGACAAATATGTAAGCTGAAAACTACCAGCTGTCCTATATCCCATCTTCCTCTTCTGAGCTTCTGGCTGTGCTGCAACCCTTCGGGATGGCTTCTTTGCCACCTCTCATGTGGCCTCTCCTTCACCCTCTGGTGTGGCTTTTACTTTCCTTTTATGTCGTTTATTTTGGTGTGCTTTTTATATTTTGTTTTTCTTGCTGTTGGCCCAGATCTCCTCAATCTCTTCTCTCCCACTCCTCTACAACTATTTCACCTATCTCTCCCTCTTCTCCTCTCATCCACCCACTCCCCTTCAGCCCATTTCTCTTTCCCTCCCACGAACTCTTTAACCATAAACCCCTTCCTTTTCCCTAGCATTTGCTTGGTTGTCTCCTGGTTTGTTGCTGCTGTTCATCTCTTACAACCCATCCTCATATCTAAGCTTTTGCTCTGGAGGAGTGGGCTTTGTAGTTTAATGGTCAATTTAGACCAATCCATGGATCATTTGAGCTTGATGCATGGTGGTGGCTTGCTTCCCCGAATCCACACTCTTCAGATCTCCTTCGTCGGTTCTAATGGACCTTCCTCTACTGGCGGCGACGGCAGATCGAGTTGCAGCGGCGGCTGCTTAGTTCTTGGGTGTGATTTTAGGGTTTGTGTGTTTCTTAGGGTTTTTTTGTTGTGTTGAGCCTAAATTATGTGTATTATGGTTAGTTGTGCTTTTGTTTTATTGTTCTGTTTGTTGTGTTGGAATTGTTTGTAACTTTCTGAAGATAATGAAATCTTCATTCTTTCGAACAAAAAAACAAAATTAAATATAGGGATGACAATTAAGAATGTTTATAAAACAAAACCCTAACAATCTAGGCATAGCAGGAGATATGAAAAATGGCTCACTTGACATGCATGTATGTAAAAATAGGGCCACAGAGATTACCTAATTTTACGTAGCAGAGATTAGACCGGTCGAAGGATGACTTCTGAGAAAACTGGGTTGAAAAGCCCCTAGCTATCTACCTTATCCCCAGATTCAGCGAGGCTCCTAATTTTTCAGAGGTTTTTTTAATGCTTTTTATATGCTCCTAATTGTCTGTTTTCTGGGAAAGTGAGGAAAATGGGTCCAGCGGCCATATATATTGGATTCCTTTCAATCATGGAAAATAAATATCTCATGTCAATTCGCGTTTATGGTCCAGGTCCAAGTCTATGACAATTACTTTGTTGCTTTGTCAAAACATTCACACCTAACGTGTAGTTTGGGGATTCTTTCTCCAATCTTTCTCAAACAATTGTTTATAACCAAAATCAGTGAATTTTTTAACAAATAAAAAAATTACATATTAACACACTATACAATATGGTGATTTGTTTTAAGTCTTGGTGACGAAGTTATTTACTTATTAAATACTTATTAACTGATTACAAATACACAGAGAGACAAATCAGAAGAAAAAAAACGAGAAGAAGAAAAAAGAAAAATATGCTACAGACTTTTCAACTAACCAACCCAATAACATATCAGACTTCTTAGTTGCAAAAGAAAATGTAGCATATTTTGTCCTTTTTTCTTCTTCTCGTTATTTGTCAAAGACTTCTTAATACTAACCAACCAAAACAGCAGGACTTTTATAGTAACTTTCACTTCACGAAGTAGGTGAAGATTGAAGGGCTGGGCCTTGGGGAAACGTTCTCATGCAAGACAAAGCCCTTGCCGATAATAGGTTGATAGAATTATCTATTGCATTCAGGGGCGGTCCTACGCCAAGGGCAGAGTAGGCTACCACCTACTCCAATTTTTCCCAAATAAATAATTACCCATATACAATCATGTGGGGCCCACTTTAGAAGTACACTGCCGCCTACTCTATTATTAAGATATATAATTTATACCCCACTTCAAAAGTACAATTATGTGCGCGAGTGGGGATTAGTCGAGGTGCGTGCAAGTTGGTCCGGACACCTCATCGTAATTACCAAAAAAAAAGAAAAGAAAAAAAAGTACAATCA
>NW_018921422.1:101734-118485 GCF_002207925.1 Prunus avium
GGTCGGAGGAAGAAGTTAAGGCCGAAACAAATTGCTAACTCATTTTCCGCGCTGATAAGATCCATCCTGAGCATGGTTCTGTGTTTGCTAGGTAACGGACTCCAGATTTATCCAATGGGGCTGAATTTTGGATATGTTATAGTACACACCAATTGGAACAACTTTCATGAAGAATGTGGCCTCATTCGAGCTATGTAGGTTGCTGAACCAAAGCTTGCAATATGACCTACGAAACTGGGCTGGCAGGGGACTGTAGCCAAAATTGAGTTTGTCTTTAAGCTCTTCATCCATTCATCCAAATTAGGCCCTAACATGCATGGATTGCATCATTTACTATCCAAAGCCATCATTGTTCCCTAAAGCTGAAAGATAAACACAAAAAGGATTAAAAGTACAAGTTTAACTCAAAAACATAACCAAATCATAAGCTAGAAGGGTACAAAATGATATACAATTATGAACCGATCAACTACCATATAGAGATATCTGGTTTTTATTTCCTATGTTTATTATAATATTTTGGGATTCTTTAAATTTTTTTAAAGTATTTTTAAAAGCGCTTTTACTGTGTCAACCAAACACTCAACAAAATATCAAAAGCGTTTTTATGTAGTGTAAAAACGTTTTTAAATGTGACATCCAAACGAAAAACTGTTTTTTTGTAGAAGCGCTTATGTCATAAGCGCTACTAGCATAAGCTCTACTGGCATAAACGCTTCAGGAAGAAGCACTCCCAAACGAGCCCTTAGTTTGGTATTGCTGTGCTTTTAAAAAAAACTGCTTCTGCTGTGCTGTGAAAATAAACAGCTATGAAGTGAAGCAGCAAAGTGTTTGGTAATCTATATTTGTAAAAGTGCTGTGAGTATAAAAAGCAGTCTTATAATGTTTGGTAAACTTTTTTATAGAAGTGCTGTGAGAGTGTATAATGACAATAAAGGGCACCATGATGAATTTTTTTTAAAAACCTAAAATTATCATAAGAAATAAAAAATGTATACTTTTTTCTCCCTTTTGTTTCCTCCTTTCTTCTTCCTTTCCAGGCCCCATTCCCTTTTTTTTTCTTTCTCCTTCGTCTGCTTTCTCTTTTCTTCTTCCTTCAGGGGCCCCAATTTTTTTTTTCCTCTCCCTCTTCTCTCCTTCCTCCTTTCTTCTTCCTCTGTTTTTTTCTTTCGTCATCTTCCTCATCCAAAATCTTCAAGACAAAACTTGTTTTTGTTGTGATTTCATACAAATTCTTGTTATAAAGACACCCGTCCCAGTTTTTTTCTTTTCTTCCTCTTTTCCTCTTCCTTCCCAGGCCCCCCATCTCTCAACCTTTTTACCTTTCCTCTTCTCCTCCTTTCTCTTTTCTTCTTCCTTCCAAGACTTCTTCCCTTCCCATGTTTTTTTTTTATTTCTTCCTCTTTACTTCTACCTTCCCAGCAACCCCCGCCCTCTTTTTTTTTAATTTTATAAATTTCTTCGTCTTTTCTTCTACATGCCCACCTCTTGGGGATTTGATTTTCTTTTGCTGAATGAGATAATTGGTTGGTAATCTGGGTGTTGAATTTTTTGTTGCCGTAGAGATAATTGGTTGGTAATCTGGGTGCTGAAGGAGATCTTCTAGGTTTGTAAAATAGGAAGCTGGGTTGGTGGGGTTTTGGGTTGAGTTGGTAGCTTTGAGGGATTGAGGAAGGGAAAAAGTTGCAGAGAGAGGATGATATTCTGGGTCTGTAAAATAGGGAGGTGGGTTGGTGAGGTTTTGGGTTGAGATGGTAGCTTTGACGGATTGAGGAAGGGGAGCAAGTTGCAGAGAGAGGAGAGGATGAGGCGAGCAATCCAGAAAATAAAAAAGGAACGACACTTGGGAGGTTCGAACTCGGGATGATGAGGATATAACATGTAATTGTGTGAAACAAATAAGGGCAATATGGGCAATTTGAAATTTTCATTTAAACCTCCGCATGCTTCTCCTCGCAGCAGTTTTCAGAAGCAGCTCCCCACCTGCTTCTGTTTTTCAGCTTTGAATGACAGCAACTTATTAAATAAGCAGCTTATTTTTGTTTTACCAAACACCCAAATCTCCAAAACTTTTTTTTAAAGCTGCTTATTTTTTAAGTTAAGCAATACCAAACTAAGCCTTACAAAACTAAAATGCTATGTGAATCTTTTTAATTTGTACAACTTAGATTATAGGTTTCCCATTAGACATCACTGCGATTGGGGATGAGATTTTGGCGAATAGATACAACATAAAGAGGAAATCATAGCAAAAACAAAACAAAGATGATGATGATTATTTTTATACCAGTCCAAACAGAGGATAATTGAATAAAATATTAGAGCCCCAGCCAAAGAAATCGAAGGAAAAAGCTGAAGAAAAAGGGAACCTCATAAACCCATTCATGACAAGTGGGAATGTAAACATAAAGAGAAGAAAAACATCCCCCCAAGGTTTGTACCTATTATTATTATGCATGACCTTTTGACATAAATTGTTAAAAATTTATCCTTTTTTTTCTCTTTTCTTGGCACAGACACGTATCACACTTTTTTACTGCTTGTGAGTTTTTCTCTCAAACTCCATATCAAATTTAATTAGTTTAATTTATTTAATTACAGTTTGTTAATCTTTCTCTTGTTTTCTCTCTACCTATGTTTTTTTTAGTTTGTGAAATTTTGATTTCTTCTTTCTATTGATTTTATTGGGCTTTTAGAGATATTTGCTTATCGCTATTCAACTCTAAGTATGTACTTGTCTATTCCTTATAAATTTTCTTGCTTAGTATGTAATTGTATGTCCCTTTGTTGCAATTGTGAACTTGTGAACTTGTGTTGGTGATTTTTAATTTTATTTTATAATTTCAAAATATGAAAACTAGTCGAGGACAATTATGATTGTAATGAATAGATAATATGATTTTTTTTTGGGTTTTTGTATGTCTTGTGAGAGTTTGAATTTTTATTGTTTATATGTTGCGAGAAGCTCCCATACATATGAAAACTTTGTTTCGTATAGAGATGTATATTTGAGGGTAAGGCTTAGTATGTCACTCATGTCTAGTTAGGTGTATATGTTTATGTGTATTAATGAAATTCACTCGTACCGTCGAGTTTTTAGCATAAGCTTCGCCTACTTGACTTTTGAATCCTGGATCCGCCACTGATTGCATTAGCCATCCATCCAAAGTGTAAATTAATATTAGTAAGAAACCTTGTTAGGTCGAGCTACTACAAATATAGAAACATAGCTAGGTTATGCTAAAACAAAACATAGGACCAAGGGACTTGTAAGTCAAGTTATTAAGAGCAGATAGATACCTCTTTACCTAAGGTCTGTGTTTAAATTTCCCTTTTCCTAATATTACTTGCATAAATAAAAAAAGCTTATTTACTGTAATGCCCCTTGAAACTATGGTCAATTCTCACTTTACCCTCTAAAAGTTAAAATGACCCAAAATGCCCCCTTGACCAAGGTTTGGTGGTTCACTTTGCTCCCAACCGTTAACTCTGTTAAACGTTCTGTTAAAAAATGATGACATTACATAAATAGGACCCACCCTTTTGATGAAATGTATGCCATGTAAGTGCCACATGTGAAAAACCAATAAAATATTTAGTTCCCTCTTCTCTCTCCCTCTTTCTCTCTCTATATCCGACACCCGCCCCCACCAACCCACTTGGGGGCAGCCATCATAGCCCCACCCCTCCCTGCCCAAACAGCCACCCACCCACGACACAGCCCAGCCCCCACCCCTCTCTCTTTTCTTCCTCCGGTGATTTCCAAATCCCTAAATCTAAATATGTATATCCATGACAGACAGAGCACCCAAAATACATGCCCCCGTCACTTGTCTTTCTCCCTCTCATGAATTCAATTCTTATTTCCAAAACCCACTACCTTCCAAAATCAAACAAACCAAATCAAAAATCCCAAAACCCACTACCTTTAAAATCCTAAAATTGACCCATTAATTCTGCACCCACATTCATAACACACCCAATGATGCAATAACCACCCATCATCTTAGAAAACCCATAAAGCCACCATGTTGTTCTTCATCCCCAAACCCAAACTCGTATTTCTCTTTATCTCTCTTTGTCTCTCTAAGTCTGATGAGAAAAAAAAAAAATTCATATGGTGTAGGACATTATTTTAGTATTTGGAGACTCTTGGTTCCCAAATCAAATAAAACACAACAACATGGTGTTTTGGTGGTGAGAATTGAGATATGGAAGGATATGGCAACCCCCTCTCTCCATCCCGACCATTCCCAACTACAACTGCCAAAAAAAGCAGAAAACCATCTGGTTCCGTCAAAATTTTCCAGCGCTCGTTCCAGCGATTCCGACCACCAAATCTTGCGACCTAGGTATGCTTTTCCATCCTCTCAATGTGTTCTAGCTATTTGTTGTGTTGTTTAGGATTGATTTTTACGTTTGGTAACCCGATTTAACAATTAAAGTTTGGCCGATTTTCGCTCACGATTCCGGCCATTTCCAGCCACTTTTTGGGGTTGGTCCAAGAACAAAAGTTGCTCCATGTATTTCTCTGATCATGTAGGTATAGGTCTTGACCGGCAGTTTGTAGATTTTCCGACCGCCGGAATCTCTTTGGACACCCACGTGCTGTCGACGGGTGTGGTGGCGCATGGGCATTGTTTGGGTGTCCCTCTTGGTCCAAAAATGATCCTCATGTCATCCTGAGCACAATGGTATGCTCGGATTTCAATTTGGTTACCGTTGGACTATCAATCGGATATTGCATATTAGGCGTTATCCGGGTTCGATATGTTCAGACTGTTGGATTGACTTCATTTTCAAATATATTCATCTAGGCACTACTAGGATCGTGTAGGAATTCGGAGATCGAGAATCAGAGTCCCAGACACTCCGATTCAATAATTCAAAGTTTAGGTAAACGATAACCGTCCGATCGAGCGATCGCGAGTGATCCGATCGTTCAACTCGGACCAAATTTGCAGGGCATGTTTAGTAAATTATGTTGAACCTATATGAACTCTCGGATTATTAATCGGAGCGTGTAGACCCCACAGGGTATCGGGTTGACCGTTATGGAAAATTAATTGCTTATTTAACCTCGGGTCTTTTCAGACCATTCCACCTGCCAGAAATGTTGAAAATGGGCCTAGGAAACTTCGTAAGTTATGTACACGCACTTTTGAGGCTGGAGTTCAGGGTTTTGATTAAATATTTGTGATTGAGCTATTCTATTAATTAAATGTTTTTAATTGCTTAAATAAGTACTCGAGCTTCATTGAACCCGCAGGAAGGACCCTCGAAGGGTCAGGCTAGCTCGGACGCATAGTGAGTGGAATTTTGTTTTGTAAATAATTTTATACAGTAAAAGTTTTATTATTTCTCTTGAATGAATTATTTATGGTTTTTGCTTTCCAAACAATTAGTTGAATTCAAATATTTTTATCAAATTATGTTTATGTTTAAAATGTGAATGGCTTGGAAAGTAGGAAAGGAAGTGATAACAGCATTAAAGGATTTAATGAGAAATAGATTTATAATTTTTCCTGGAAATGTTTTTAAACCACCATAGGTACCCAAAATGTTGCCTTCAGATAATATGTTGCCTTCGGATAACTTGTTGCCTTCGACTATAACGATGTCCACGGACATCCTAGTTGCCTTCGATTGAGTCAGCGTGTGTTTAACAATTGCCTCACCAGTCCTAGGGATATCCGGACCCTAAGGAGCGAGGAATGTGGCTCAGGTTGACCAAGTGTCTCCTGAGTCTTGCGAGGAATGCGGCTCGGGTCGACTTTGTGTTGCCGAGGCCTGCAAGGATATGTCGCATTATGTGACATAAGGAATTGACGGTATAATGTAGGAATTAAATAGAAAATCATGGAATTGACAGATTTATGATGGGTACATCTAGGTGGAAAGGAATTATCATTTTTCAATGCTTTCAATTGTTTTTGATCATTTGAATGAATGCATGACTGGTTATATGTATATAGATATGCATGCTTGATTTTTGTACGAATATAGAACATGGTTATAATTGAATTTACAAATGATTTTAACAGTGGGGTTAGTATGTTGATATTATATTTTCCAAAACTTTCTTTTGTCCACCACAAGGTGATCTTCACTCACCACTCATCCTTTCCACTATGTAGGATTTCTATTGTAATTGAACTATTCCTTTAAATTAAATTGATTAGTATTGCTCTGAAATTGCCCTAGGGCTTACTGTAAGGCCTGAGGCCATAAAGATTTGATGTTTGGTTGCATGAAATCAAACATTGTGCATGCTGAACAATTGTGGCTTTATAAATTGAGTTTTGTACAAGTGAAAATGTTTGGGAACGAGCAATTTACAGGGGAAACTCTGTCGAATTTTCGGCAGAAGTCAAACCCTAAAGAAATTTTGGATTTGTTAGAAGGGCAATTTGGTCAAGTATGTTTGGCACCTGCCAGGTGTCAGACACGCACAAGGTTCGGCGCAAATTCCAAAGTGGAATTTGGGTCGAGTCCTGTCATGAATCCTACTTTAAAATTTATAATCTAGTATAAATCAGATCAACAAGCAGGGGTAGCTTCTCTGATCCTCATTATTAGAGGTGGCAATATTGTACAATACCCATTAACATGACACGATTTAGCACGAAAGATTTAGTATTAGGGTCTGAGTTATCGTGTCGTGTTGATATCGTGTTGTGTCGTGTCAATTCGTGAATACCTGTTAACCCGTTAAGCTCATGGGCATTTTTTGTAAATTTATCTCTTTCTTTTTTTTCTTTTTCTTTTCTTCTTCTCTTTCTTCTCTTTTGTCTCTCTCTCTCTCTCTCTCTCTCTTCAAAACCCAGCAACCTTTGAGCTTTCTTCTTCTCTCAACTTGAGAGTCTTAAGTAGCCACCACACCACCCAACCACCATAAGCCATCCCAGCCACCTCCCCCTTTGTCTCCCTCCCTCACTGATCGATCCCACCTATTCCCTCACCTTTTCCGATGACTCTCCACTGTCCAAACCTTTGAGGGCCACTCGCAGGGCATCTCCAATCTCACCTTCGAGCTCGTCTACAGACTGTGTCGATTTTTTTATTTTTTTTATTTTTTTTTGCACTGGTTGATTTTTTAATTGTTTAAAATTTCTGTTTTTGTTTATTTATTTATTTATTTATTAATTCTTAACGGATTATCGTGTCGTGTCGTGTGATTCGCGAATTGTATCGGGTCGTGTTCGTGTTTGACCTTTTCAACCCGTTTTCTTATCATGTCGTGTCGTGTCAACCCGTTAAGAAAAACGGGTTAACACGAAAACAACGCAAATACTGAAAAAACGACACGAACGCCAGGTTTACTCATTATTTGTTTGTTATGTTCTCTTTTTTGTTTATTCCTATCAAGATGAATTACTTTCCCGATTAACTTTAGATTTACTGTACATGATTACTCACTAGCAGGATTATGTTTACCTTCTCGGTTTTTTTGGGTGGTCGCAATAGGTTTCGAAGCTTTTTGTTTTGGGAAATAGCGTTTAATGCCACTGCTTTCCAAACTTTATCTCAAAATACCACCTTTACCCACACATTTTGCAAATATAAACCCAGTTCTTCCTCTTCCTCCCTGTTTTCTTCTCTATCCAAATCCAAACCCCAACTTCGTCTCTCTTCGAATCCCTTTTGCAACCTAAACAAACCCAAACAAAACCATCTTTTCTGAATATGACATCATGTCTTGGCATTAGGTGGCCATTTTTTGAGCATTTTGGTCCAATTTTGGGGGATTTTGAAGTCAGCGTTTGCATGCCCTCTTCAAGAACAACTTCTCCAAAAAATGAATTGTTGGGAATATGTAAGTTTTGATGTTAAATTGAATTTGATTACTGAAATTGGAATTGTGATTAATTTCGTCTGTATTTTGTGTAGAAAGTGAAGTAGTGGGATTGATTTGGTTTGTCTAAAACAACAAATGTGTTCGTTCTTTGTCAATTGATTCTTGCATTTGGTATTGGAATTTTCTATGAACTTGTTATGATTATATCATAGTGAGGTAGCATTGTTGATTTGCTATTGCAATTGTATTGTGGTTGTATTGTAGTGGTATTGCTTTTATATTGCTATGGTATTGCTGTTATATTGAATTTTTTTGGTGTTATATTAATATGGTATTGTAATGCAGTTCTAATAGTTGGAATGGTCTGAAAAGACTCGAGATTAAATATATGATTAAATTCTTATATTGGTCAACCCGGTCGCCCGTGGGGTCCAAAACCTCCGATTAATAATCTGAAAGTTCCTATAGGTTCATAAAAATCCAATTAACCTATCCTATGAGTTTCGTCAAGATCCGATGGTCCGAATATATCGAACCCGAACTATGCCTAATATGTAAAAATTGGTTTTATACTCAAATGATAACAAAAAATTAATCCGAGCATACCACCATGCTCAGGACGACCTAGGGATAATTTTAGGCTAAATATACGCAGGTGGCCCCCCGTCGCCGCCGACGGTGGCTGCGTTGAGTAATTTCTAGTGACTGGAAAATCTCAAAATCTCAAAATCTCCTACCAATACCTATGCCAATTTGTTAAGCACCTTAATTGGAGTGTTTTTAACTCTTAGATCCCGACCAAAAAGTGGCCGGAAATAGCCCAATTCACAGCCAAACCGTCAGAGCATATGGGTGTTTAAATCAAACTTCCAAATCACGAAATCGATCAAAACTACCTACATAAACAGATAAAGCACTTCGAGAGGATGAAAAACCAAACATCACTCGTCGGAATTAGTGGCTGGAGTCGCTGGAAAACGGAGGAGGAAAACCGGCGAAACTTCTCGTTGTTACAGCTGTCAATCCTCAGGTTTTCGAAGAGGGAAAATGGGTGGAATAGAAAGAGGACATCGAGCCGAAACTTTTGGTACTAATTTCGTGGCCTAAGATGGTCGAACGATGATGAACGACTGACGGGAAGATGGAAGTTATTGTAGCAATCGCTGGTATTGTAACTCTTGGGTTACTATAGCACTCAAATGAAGAGAAGAGAGAAAATAACATGGAAGAGTCTAATATGGTATTTAAAAAATATGACTTTGAAATATTTACGGTTGTGTCACTGCACTTCCGTTAATCGTAACTTCTTCGTTAAAACTCCGATTTGAGCCCACTATGTGTCTACGAACTCATATCAACACGCTCTATACAAAAATGGGGCTCAATTCCCCAAATTCTTTCCTAAACACAAAGTCATTTTAAAACTCATTAAAATACTCTCGGGGTAAAATTGTCTTTTACTTGAATAAGATATTACAATGAAAATGGTTGGAATAGAAAAAGGACGTCAAGCCGAAACTTTTGGTACCAATTTCATGGCCTAAGATGGCCGGATGACGACGAACGCCCGATGGGAAGATGGAATTTACTGTAGCAATCGCCGGTATTGTAACTCTCGAGTTGCTGTAGCACTCAAATGAAGAGAAGAGAAAAATGACGTGGAAGAGTCTAATCTGGTATTTTTTTTAAATCTGACTTCGAAATATTTACAGTTGTGCCACTGCACTTTCGTTGATTGTAACTTCTTCGTTAAAACTCTAATTTGAGCCCACTACTTGTCTACGAACTTATATCGACTTCCTCTATGTAACCGTGTGTCTCAATTCCCCAAATTCTTTCCCGAACAAAATGTCAATTTTAAACCCATTAAAATACTCTCGGAGTAAAATTGTCTTTTACTTGAATAATTTAATAATTGAATATTAATTTAGGAACAGGATATCACAATTTCCCTCCACTCTGAATAGATTTAGATGAGGCTATCATTTGCCCCGGTGACTTGGAATATACAAATATTTCCTTAGAATGTTTACAGTTCCGTTTTCGGATGTCGTGTTTATTACTACCAATGTATAACTATAGTGCTAATACTTTCCAAGACTGTTTTTCAGCCCACCCCCTAAGTAAATATCTTAATTAATCAAGGAAATAAATCTCCTTGATTAATTAGGAGACTCGCATCAACACTCCTCCTCAAGTTGGTGCATATATGTCGCCAATGCCCAACTTGGTAAGTGAGTCATGAAATACTCTGTCACAAACAGCTTTTGTTAAGATATCTGCGAGTTGATCTTCTGATTTTATGAATAGTTGGAGAATGATCTTCTTCTCAATTTTTTCTTTGATAAAATGGGCAATATCGATAGCTGACTTGTTGTCACAATGCAACTCCATTGGCTTTTCTGGCTTGAAGCCCAATTCTATCAAGAGTCTTCTGATCCATAATAATTCATAAACTCCGTGAGCCATTCCTCGATACTCTACTTCTGCACTAGACTGAGAAACCACATTTTGCTTTTTACTCTGCCAAGTGACTAGGTTACCTCCCACGAATGTAAAGTAACAAGAAGTAGAGCGTCTATCTGTAATGGAACCAGCCCAATCAGATTATGTATATCCAACAACTTCAAGATCTCCATTTTTTGAGAACATTAATCCTTTCCCAGGGGCTGACTTTAAGTATCTTAAGATCCAATCAACTGCATTCCTATGAGACACACTAGGTGAATGCATAAACTGACTAATCACACTCACAGCATATGCAATATCTGGTCTTGTGTGTGCCAGGTATATCAACCTTCCAACAAGGCGTTGTTACTGTTCTTTATTGGTTGGTTCTTGGTCCATGTCTTCACACAACTTGTGATTCATCTCAATGGGTGTGTCAACAGGCTTACATCCAAGCATTCCTGTTTCAGTGAGTAAATCCATTACATACTTCATTTGAGACAAAAATATACCAGTTTTTGAAGTTGCTACTTTGATTCCGAGAAAGTACTGTAGATCACCTAAATCCTTCATCTCAAATTCCTGAGACAAATACTTTTGCAACTTTAGTTGCTCTTCTGCATTGTTTCCAGTTACGATTATGTCATCTACATAAACAATCAATATAGTAAGTTTTCCTTCATAACGCTTCAAGAATAGGGTGTCATCTGAATTACTCTGTGTATATCCAAAATTCTTAATAGATTTAGCAAATATGCCAAACCATGCCCTGGGAGATTGCTTTAACCCATATAATGACTTTCTGAGCTTGAAAACTTGATTTTTCTTGTCATGAGCTGAATTACATCCTGGGGGTATGTCCATATATACTTCTTCTTCCAAGTCTCCATGTAAGAATGCATTTTTTTCATCAAACTGATGTAGTGGCCAATTGAGATTTGCTGCTAGAGACAATAGGACTCTAATAGTGTTAATCTTGGCTACTGGGGCAAAGGTCTCCTCGTAGTCTATCACATATCTCTGTGTGTACCCCTTCACCACCAATCTAGCTTTATATCTTTCAATGGATCCATCTGCTTTGAGTTTCACAGTATAAATCCACCTGCATCCTACTGTCTTCTTTTCATGAGGTAAGGGCACGAGTTCCCATGTGACATTCTTTTGGAGAGCTCGCATTTCTTTATTTATAGCTTCTTTCCATTTTGGGTCTTCTAGTGCTTCAGTTACACTGTTGGGGACATATATGTCAGCCAACTGCTTCACATAATGCACACGTGACTCTGATAATCTGCTGAGAGATATATAATTATTGATGGGGTATTTCCCTTTAGCTTTAACATCTGCTTCATATTGTATTCGAGGTTTGTCATGGTTCTTCCTTTCTAGAAGCTGATATGTAGGCTCTGTGCCTTCTGAAATCAAATCATCATGGGATATTTCATTAGTGTTATCAGTTTTGGGAAAAGATTTTACCTGAATAACTTCCTCAGCAGGTGATTGGTGCGATACTGGAGCTGAAGTGGGCAAAATCTCATAAAACGGTTGAATTTCCTCCTCCTGATTTTGACAGCGTGGAGACAACTGATCGTTTTCCTCTGGCGACCGGTCGTTTTGAAGCAGGTTCTCTGTAGTTGAAGAACTAAGGGGGGGCGACCGGTTGCTTTCCACTAGCGGCCGGTCATTTTGATGCAGAGTGCCGTCTTGGGGAAAAAATCGAGAATTGGAGTAGTGGTGGATTCTCGATTCTCCTCCTGAGCTGTTGAAAAATATAAGTCAAGTTCCCGAAACACAACATCTATGGAGGTAAAGACCTTCTGACTAGGAGGATGATAACATCAGTTTTCTTTCTGATGAGGTGCATAGCCAATGAAAACACACTTTTCGGCTCAAGGATCCAATTTGTTTCTTTGGTGATCATGTAAGTGGACAAATACAACACAACCGAAAATCCGGGGTTCCAGGTTTGGGGTGGGAGGTGTTTGGATATGGTGCTGAAGTGTTTGAAGTGGTGTTTGGAAATTTAGGATACTAGAGGGAATCCGATGGATAAGGTATGCTGCAGAGACGACGGCGACATATTGGCACTAAAGAGAGAGGCACGAACGACTTCCGATAAATGTCTATTCTTTCTTTCAGCCACCCCAGTCTGTTGGGGAGTGTAAGGGCATGAGTGTTGATGTATGATGTCATGATCTTGTAAGAACTGGTTAAGATCATGGTTGAGAAATTCTCCGCCATTGTCAGAACGAAGAACCTAAATTCTGGTATGAAACTGAGTCCCCACCATTTGATAATACTGTTGAAACCTGGAACTGACTTCCCCTTTAGTTTTGAGAAGGGAAACCCAAGTCATGCGTGTGCAATCATCTATAAACGTGACAAACCATCGGGCCCCTGCCAAAGTGGCAATTTTAGCAGGTCCCCAAACATCAGAATGAACAAGAGAAAACGAAACCAAACTCTTATTTGAACTTAATGGGAACGGGACACGATGGCTCTTAGCCAATTCACACGTATCATACTGGAAGCTGGAAACATCAAGACTGGAAAATAATGATGGAAACAACTTCTTAAGATAACCAAACGATGCATGCCCAAGACGTTTATGCTATAACCAAATTTTGTCCATCTCCCCCTCAGAACGAGTTCCACTGGTTGTGAAAGCTTGACCAACGTTGACCTCACTATTCGGTGCCCAGTCCAAGTAGTAGAGCTTGCCCCGCCGAGTACCACAACCAATCGTCTTTCCTGTAAGGATGTCCTGAAAAACACAATGATTCGGCCAAAATGTTACGGTACACCCCAAAATAGTAGTAAGTTGTGCAACAGATAACAAGTTATGGTCGAAAGATGGAACAAGTAATACAGAATCCAGATGTAGGGAAGTAGAGAGAGATAGAGAGCCCTCCCCAACCACAGGGGAAGGGGTACCATTAGCATTAGACACCACAGACAGAGTGGATGATTTGCAACTAATAAGTTGGCCAGGATCAAATGTCATGTGATCCGTAGCACCCGAGTCAATAATCCATGCGGATTTTTGAGAGAACGTATGAAAAGTATAACCTTTTGTGGTTGCGATAGAAGCATGAGTCCGGGTAGCCGAGTAAGTAGGATTGACCACATGCTTCTATGAGTCTGCAATAAGGGGGAGAATCGTAAGGGTTCCTGACATCGCAGCGGAAGTAAGATGTGATATGAGAATGTGAGGAATTCTGATTTGAGGAATTTGATGTATGAATTTGATGTACGAATTGGATTTGAGAGGTATGTGTATAAGATTTGAGGGTATGTGTTTAGGGATTTTGATAAGAGGATTTGAGGACTTTAGATTTGAGGGATTGGAATTTGGATTTGGGGAAAAATATGAGGAATTTGATTTAGGGTTTTGGATTTAAATATGAGAAATTGGAGATAAGGGTTTAGAGACAACCTAAGATCGATTGCTCTGCTACCATTCTAAAATATGAATATGGTTTGAATACTTTGGGTTAGGTTTTATTCTTCTCCATAAGGAGGTATATATAGGAGCTTACATTAGTGTTTTACAGGGAAATAGATACAGTAATCAATTAGGATAGTATCTCCTAATTATACAATGATTTGTCAACTATATAGAATAGGAAAGTAAATCTCTAAATTAATCAATGAAATAAATCTCCTTGATTAATTAGGAGACTCACGTCAACAATTGTTAAGGAATTGTTGGATCCAAGCTTCCAAGGAACTGGGGATGTTCTCCACGACGAAATGTCAGAACATCAAGTGGATAAGTTAATTTGCTTAAGCAAGTTGGGAAATAAACCCATATTGGCCGCATAGGCTTCATTTCAGGCTTCCCTGGATACAGCAAATCGGATTCTCAGAGGAAGAACTAGGGATCGTTTAGGAATTGTTTTAATTATTGGTTCTTTACATATAGTTTCATTGGTATTAGCTACCCTCCATGGTTAAACTTTGTATTCTTTTCTTTCTTAAGAACTCATTCTTTGTCAACTTTTTGTATTTATCACCTTGTACAATAGGATTTGAGGTATGTAAATAAGTAGTAGGAGCACACCAGATGATGTCACTACCTTGCAGGGTGATTCTCTGTGTGTCTGTGTGCGTGTATAGCTGACGGATATGCTAATTTCTTTTGGGCAGGGCCGTCCCTGAGATTTTGAGGGCCTTGTGCAAAACTTAAATTGGGGCCTCACATAATCTAATATGAAAATACTATAAAAATTTGCCATAACTTAATGTCATAAACAATTTGTTTATAACTAAAAGTCACCATCAATAAATATGTAATGACAATCAGAAATCAAATTCATAAAAATTTAAATGTTTCCATTTGATAAAGTTAAATGTTTGGTACAAAAATAAGCTCCTTGTGCCCCTATAAGGTCTCTTGCTGCCTCTAATAAGCAATCTGTGTTTAATAGGAAAAAAAATTAGCAATCACAAATTAAAGAGTAGTTGCACACAAATGTCATTAACAAAGAAAAATTCCAAAACCCTATAACCTGGAAGAAAACCCCAACAAGAAATAGATAAATATTTCTACAAACTATATTCTCATATAACCAATCATCAACACGATAATAATTTAATAAAATAAGTCATGTAATATATAGAATTGATTGAAATTTAGATACATACCTGAATTTGAATTGAGATTTGAATATGACTATTTGATTTTGAGTGGTCTTTATGAATTTAGGAATTAGGAATTTCTCTTTTTAGTGTTGAAATTTCTGAAATTGAAAGAATAACAAAAATTGTCAAAAGACTGAAAAAAGAACCAAAGAGAGATTGATGAATAATGATGAGTACTTACCAAAAAATCAGAGTTTAAGAGAAAGAAGAAGCCATGAAGTTTTTTTCGTTTTGTTTTGAATGAAGAAAGTACTTTTTTTGGAGGAGAAAACCTTTTTTATTTTATTTTTAGGAATTATAGTTTGGGGGATATTATATATATACTCCTCCTGTGGTGTGGTTAAGCTTCGATGTTTCCTGTTTTGAAAAGGCTTTTTGTTTTTTTTTTATATAAAAAATTATATAATTATGTAAAGTTTGAATGCAAAATTAATATGAAGAAGGGTAAATAGCTGAATACCCCCCTGAACTATCATGCTAGTTGAAATCTACACCCTGATTTAATTTTTCAGCCAATTTAGCACTTTTACTAAATTTTATCGCCAATTTACCCCCCACCATTAGTTTTTAGCAATTTCCATCCAAATCTCTATTAAAAAAGTCACATGTCAGGCACATGATTCACCATTGAATTAAAATTAATTTTTTAACCTTTCTCTTATTCTCTCTCTCTCTGCTAGTCTCAAACCCAGATGGGTTTTTGGCTTTGAACATTCAATAAGCAACTGTAGACCAGCAACAAATTAGAAAGCACTTATTCGAATACAATCATTTGCAAACCAAATCTCCTTCTTGTTAAATGCAAATGAACACAATATTGGGTGTGTGGGATGTTCGGTTCATTTTTACACATGATTTTTCATGTTATTCACCTATTATTTTGAGTTAGTTCTTGACATTTTATAGCTTTTTACTTCCTTTGTGTGTTTTCTTAGATTTTACCTTGGTTAGAATGAAAATGAGCTAAAAGTGCATTATTGGCTATAAATTCTGATTTTGTTCATTGTCGTAGGTCAACTTCTTGGCCTTGGATCAACATGCTCTTGTACTCGGATGAGGTGAAGATCTTCATGAAACTTGTTCCAATGGATGTTAACTACAACATATCCAAATTTGAGCTTCATTGGACAAGTATTGCCTATCCAACCAATCCAGCATGTTACCACAGCTCTGGAAATCCGGAATTGGCCAGCTTTTACCTCCATTGTGTCATCTTGATTATTCTTGTTACCATAACACTTGGTAACAAGAATTTACCTTAGTAGATGAGATATTTTCTGAAGCATTTGGCATCTTTGTGAGGACAAAGCTTCATCATGGCAAGGGGACAAAGTTTGAAGCTTTAACAAAAGGTGGAGTTTTATATATTAAAAGTGAGCAGGAAATCATGGGCTAAAGGAAGATGAATGTGCAATCTGCAAAGCTGATGACAATTCCTTCATTCTACAATATAGAACGTGGGGGATTTGATTCACAATTATTCTACACATTGAGAGCAGATTTTGGAGAGCTTGGAGCTAGGAGAAAGCCAAGGTGCAGCCAAGCAAAGTGGAGAAGAAAGCTTCCACCATTGATGACCTTGAAGCTTTCATCATTTTCTCAAAATCTGTAAACTCTTTCTAATTTTATTTTGAATTTGTATTTGGAATAAGTATGAGCAACTAAACTCCATAGCTAGGGCTTAGGTTGAAGCCATAAACATGATTACCTTATTGTTTTGATGCTTGAGTGTATGAATTTCTAGATATTGTTGATGAATTCCAATTCACCAATTTAATCTATCCTTGATGTGTGTTTTTCCTTGGTTGGCCATCTTTGAAAGCATGCTGCTTGAGATTGTTGGGATTATGTGTATCTTCATGTT
>NW_018921422.1:123363-140704 GCF_002207925.1 Prunus avium
GTTGTTTAAATTGTTCTTCTATGCTTAATGGGTTTCTAATGCTTAATTTTAGGTTAGACAACAAATGATCAAATTAGGGAATTAGGAACACAAGGTTAGGATCAAACACCATGGCCTAATCATACTTTAGCTAGAATCAATCTTTGAATCTGAATTAGACTTGTTACTTGACTCCATATAACCCAGAATTGAATTGTTATGGTGATTCGAATGCCCTAGTCTCCAAATCTGTTTTCCAACTCTTAAAACCACTCTTTGTTACACTTGTTTATTTGCTTTCATTCGCAATTTCAGTTTGCTCACTTCCTTTCACAATCACAATCACTCTCACTTTAATTTCTGTTTTAGACTTAACTTCCTAACTTCTTGAATTCGGTAATCTACGTACATAACTAATTTGAACTTCTCAGTCTTCGTGGGTACGACCTCGTACTTGTCTTGCTATATTACTAATTGCCCCGTACAATTGCGAGTTAACATAATAATTAACAACATTACGCATGGAGGTAGACCGAGCAAACTCCTCACTTTTTACCACCGAAATTGAGCAGGCTGCTCCCCCGAAACGATTCTCAACGCCCTCTTTCACATGCTTCAAAGGGGATTCCGATCCTGAAAGTCATCTGAAGCATTTCAAAAGCGTTATGATCCTCCACAAGGTTGAAGACGCATTAATGTGCAAAGTGTTGGCAATGACTTTGCTAGGAGCAGCTCAGGACTGTTTCTACACCCTGCCATTCGGGTCGATCAGCAGCTTCAAGGAGCGTGCTTATGTCTTCACCAAGGAATACACTTCTTACCAGACGATTAAGAAGAACCCTGACCATCTGTTCAACTTGCACAAGAAGTCCGACGAATCCCTCCGAGACTACATCAAGAGGTTCAAGGCGGAGAGGGCAAAAATCGTAGGATGTGATGACCAAGTTGCATCCTCTGCCTTCAAGAGGGGTTTGCCAACTGAGTGTGAGCTGTATGGTGAGCTGACCATCTCTCCCTGCCAAACATTGGTAGAAGTTTTCGCAACAGCAGAGCACTACGCACTTTGGGATGACGACCGAATTGCCGCAAAGAAGGCTGCCAAGCAAGCCGATCAACTGGCTGAGCAGGCAAGCCAAAGGAACGGCAACAACAAGGATGAAGGCAAGCGCAGATCACAGCCTGAAGGAGGTACTCCAGCAACTGAGAGCTACACCAAGTTCACTATCCTGATTCACCAGATCCTAGCCCAAGGAAGGGACATGCCTTGGTTGAAGAAACCATCGCCTTTGAAGGGAAACCCAGCCAAGAAAGATACCAGTAGATATTGCGCATGAAGGGCACGGTCATTACACAAACGACTGTTTCGCCTGGAAAAGGCACCTCGAAGAGCTGGTCAGAGATGGCCATTGCACGGAATTCATTGCAATGGGGTCTATCCAGCAAATCAAGGATTGTGATGCAGTTGCCAATGAGCCTCCACAAAAAAATTCATACGGATCAACACGATTCTAGCCGACTCCAAAAGTCTGGGCTGACCACCAGGGAGCAGAAGAGAAAGATCAAGCAAGCGAATTTCGTCTCCCAAGCCGTCACCAGCTACCTAGTCATGGAAGACGATCCTGGCATCATCTTTTAAGGGAGGGAGGTACTAAGACAATGGAATGCCCATCACCTCCAGGGGTATTATCCATGAAGCTCCTCACCTATCAGCTCGCCTCTAAGCAGGCGGCCGAGCCTCCCTCACCTTCATTGAAGCCAAGTTACTTTTGATGTTACCCGTGCAACTCATCTCTTTTGTTCAATAAAGCAATGTAGTGACATCGACATCAATACAAGTTCAAGCATTTCTTTCCAATGAAGTGTTCGCAAAAGCAATCGACACGTCTCCGGACGTCGGCCAAATTGGCCACTCTCATCGACACGTCTCCGGACGTAGGCCAAACGGGCCACACTCATCGACACGTCTCCTGACGTAGGCCAAACGGGCCACTCTCATCGACACGTCTGTGGACGTCGGCCAAACGGGCCACACTTATTGACACGTCTCCGGACATCGGCTAAACGGGCCACACTCATTGACACGTCTTCGGACGTAGGCCAAACGGGCCACTCTCATCAACACGTCTCCGGACGTAGGCCAAACGGGCCACTCTCATCAACACGTCTCCGGACGTAGGCCAAACGGGCCACTCTCATCAACACGTCTCCGGACGTAGGCCAAACGGGCCACTCTCATCAACACGTCTCCGGACGTAGGCCAAACGGGCCACTCTCATCAACACGTCTCCGGACGTAGGCCAAACGGGCCACTCTCATCAACACGTCTCCGGACGTAGGCCAAACGGGCCACTCTCATCAACACGTCTCCGGACGTAGGCCAAACGGGCCACTCTCATCAACACGTCTCCGGACGTAGGCCAAACGGGCCACTCTCATCAACACGTCTCCGGACGTAGGCCAAACGGGCCACTCTCATCAACACGTCTCCGGACGTAGGCCAAACGGGCCACTCTCATCAACACGTCTCCGGACGTAGGCCAAACGGGCCACTCTCATCAACACGTCTCCGGACGTAGGCCAAACGGGCCACTCTCATCAACACGTCTCCGGACGTCGGCCAAACGGGCCACTCTCATCGACACGTCTCCGGGCGTCGACCAAACGGGCTACACTCATCGACACGTCTCCGGACGTAGGCCAAACGGGCCACACTCATCGACACATCTCCGGACGTAGGCCAAACGAGCCACTCTCATCGACACGTCTCCAGACGTAGACCAAACGGGCCACACTCATCGACACGTCTCCAGATGTAGACCAAACAGGCCACTCTCATTGACAAGTCTCCGAACGTAGGCCGAACGGGCCCCACACACTCATTGACACGTCTCCGGACGTAGGCTAAACATGCCACAACCCAGAGACACTCAAGCAATTCACAAGACAATATGCAAATTGAAGTTGAAAAAACAACTGAAATTTCCATTGCAAACTGGCCAACTGGCCGAGTTCAACAAAAAGAAGATGGTCAAACCAGACCAATTATGCTAAACATGAAAGCAGACTACAAAAGCTGAAGAGAAATAATTGAGTCTTCATCTACTCCGAGACGCCAGCTGGGGATCCTTGATCCGCAGCTTGTTTAGCATCCACATGATCAGCCACGATCTCAGGAGCTCCACATGCCTGATCCATGACGTTTGCCACCATAGCCAACCTGGCGGATTTGATCAACTAGCTCAACATAAGTGGATGGGCTTGACAGAAAGTTTGTCTTCAGCAAATCAAACACGCCTACATCCCCTGCAGGGCTGCACTTGTCCACCTTTGGATCAGCCGATGACGTTGTAGAAGAACCCTTCACCCGAGCAGATGACGAGGGACCAACTCTTACTTAAGTCTTCTCAGTAAAAGGGATCCTTGGCCTCTTCATCAAGGGGGGATTCGGCAGAACACTCATCCTGCCCAACCGGCAGATCATCAGAGTCTAGACCGTTCTACTTCCATCTCTCAACATCTTGGGCAGGGGGCAGACCACCAACTTCCTCCCGATACTCGCTCAGTAGCCACCAATGGCCACCGCCTCTCCAACCATCTTCGGCCACCAGTCACGACGACAACCAGCCTAGTCCTACCTAGCTGGTCCTTACGGCCAAAAAGAGAAGACGAAGAAAAAATATACGTGCTCGACTTACCTTGGGAAGCACGGCAACTCCTCTCTTCGACAAGCAGTACAAATTCTCCAAGATCTTTCTCAAGCTAGAAAGTAGAGAAGTTAAGTTTGCGATGTGAGAAAGAGTGAAGAGAAGCCCTGTATTTATACAAGTTGGACAACCCGGGTCAAGAAGGAATCGCAAGCTCATTCCTATTGGGAATCCAACTCCAAGAACAGTCAGAAGCCTACTCCAATTGGGAATCTGATCTGCAAAAGGAATCCAACTCCAAGAATAGTCAGAAGCCTACTCCAATTGGAAAACCGATCTGCAAAAGGAGTCCAACACACAGAAGAAAGCCCAGATACAGTTGGAGAGCCCGAAAAATAATTTCATCTCCTACATGCCACGCAAGCGCCATGCAGAAGCTAAGGGGGCATTTGTGGGAGCAATTATTTTCGTCTCCAATCAAAGCACGCCATGTGGAAAAGAAGATTATCCCTTAAATTAATTAATTAAACCAATTATTGGGATAATTAATTAATTTGGATAATATCTTAATTATATGGTATTATCTCATAATTAATAAAGATAATATCATTAATTGGGATATTATCATAATAAAGGGATATTATCTTATAATTAATGAGATAATATCAATAATTCAGGTATTATCGTATCAAAGGGATAGTATCCTAATTATAGGATATTATTTTATAATTAACGAGATAATTCAGATATTATCAAAGTCTGACTCAATCTCTACGAAAACCCTAGCCTCGAGGCTCCTATAAATAGATGGGTTTATTCATCATTCAAGGTACTTCAAAAACCCTACATCTAAACCTATTCTTGATATTCGAGAAAAATACCCGAAGATCTCTCTCTCTCCCTCTCCACTCTCCACTCTCCATATTTTCTCCACACAGCTCCGGCCACCACGCACGGCTCTGGCCGCCCGGTTCACACCATATATACAACTCCGTACCCTTTTCTTAGCTATTGTTTTCCTACAAACACTCGAACTAACTTAGGCATCGGAGGGCCTTTGGCCGACACCCCCCGGGGGTGGTCTATTTACTCCAATCTTTTTTACAGGAATCGAGAAGGAGAGAGAAGGAAGATCGAAGGTTGAAGGATCTAGAAGCGAATATTCTCCCGCGAGATTATTTGCACAAACAGGGTGCATTTCATTTTGCATTTACCATTCATCTTACATTTCACCCTTGAGCTTTCTCAAGGAAACCAGTTGGATTGGAGCGATGCTGAAGATAATCATGCGAGCTACAACTGCTGCTTCTTCTTCTTACTGGAGCAATAGGGGTATGAATTGTCTTCACTCTAACTCCAGTCTTCTTGTTTACGTCAACAATTACATTGCTTTCTTTCACTCTCTATCTTCTAAACCAATCAAATTCAAATCACGAAGATCTTGTGACCATGGCCTAAATTACGAACCCAAATCCCATTCCTCCCCCACCCCCTACACACTCAATGGCAGCCCCACATAAAAGCCCACCAAACCACAACCTCTCTCTCTCTCTCTCTCTCTCTCTCTCTCTCTCTCTAAACTTATAAATACCCAATTCGAAAACAAAATTCTACTAATTCATAAAACTGGCATATTCTTGCATACCTAAGAATTGGGGTTTTCCATTTCATCCACTTTCTCAACCTTCACAGTTAGTGAATTTGCACAGACATCCACAGCATCTGAACCTTTCTCAGGCAAATCGGGTTTAAAAGCAGGAGATGCATCGGACCCATCAACGGGTTTCACCGTAAAATCAGCACTGTCCGAACGCGGGTCTGAACATGGAATAGAAAGTGAGGATAAGGGAGGCCAGTATAGCCGGGCGGCTATACCTTTTAATTATATTATATTACATTTTCCTTATTTTTCTTAATACAATACCTTATAAAATGTCAAATTTACACTTATATTTGACGGGCATTTGGATGGAATTGTGAAAAAGCTAACAGCAAGGGTGAAATTGGCGAATAAATTTAATACAATGGCTAAATTGGCTGAAAAATTAATTCAGGGTGGAGATTTCAACAAGCGGGATAGTTCAGGGGGGGTATTCAGCTATTTACCCTATAAAGAAAGGCCAATAGATCGACCTTAGGGAGTATCGAACTCT
Source organism: Prunus avium (assembly GCF_002207925.1). The sequence goes on from NW_018921422.1 coordinate 129,140, forward strand.
GGCACTCCTGTTAAGTAGATATACGCTGCAGCCAACTCCCCTAAATATGCTGTTGTGCAAATATCCAGACGCAATACTGTATATACGATTCGTATAATATTAATATATATATATATATATAATATAAAGAATTTTTTTTCGAGGGCCCTATGCGGTGGTGCCACTTGCACCACCCCAGGGCCGCCCCTAGGCCAATGCAAAGGTTTCTAATGTTCTATCTTAGCTGAATTGAGCACACTCTGTGTCTACCTCCTCATCTGCTTAGCCTTCGTCTAGAAGATGTAGTTAGGGGAGAGCTTGAGAAGATTTTCTTAGATGAGGTTTGTGGCCTGATATATATTTGTTCTTGATATATTTTGAATTTTGCCCTTTGTTTCTTATTTACAATGTTGTTACTTTTTTTTTTTTTTGGGTGCATCACAATGTTTTTAGTTTGATTTACTGTGCTATTGTTCCAATGTAGGTAATCACCAACTTGGTACTTCGCATTTTTCTCCATAGCATCCAATCCATTAAAGATAGCTTTATCTTACCTAATGGTGGTCATCCAACTTTTAGGGTATATTTGTTTACCATATTTCAAATTTTATGACGATAGCTTTTGTTCAAATTTTAGTCTGTATAATTGGAGTCAGCTTGGTTGCTTGCTTCAATTCGTTATTTATTTATTTTTATTCGTATTCTTTCCAATTTTCAATTTTAAGATACCCCAATTTATTTGTGTATGAGAACTGCCAATCTAAATACCTAGTATCATTGATACAGGTTATTAGGCCTTAAGCTTAATGGCTGATTGTTAAAATTTAGCCTCAGTTAAGGTTGTTAGCTTAAAATGGAGCTGCTGATTAGCGGATAATTTATTCCCTGGATCCTGCATAAATTAATGTACTCCACCTTCATTTGATGTGACAATATGTAATATACAATGATCTTGTTCTCTATATTCAAATTTGGTTTGTTTTCGTTTTCTGAAACATGGTGTCAGAGCACCAAGCTCTTGAGATCTAACCCCATTGCCACCCTTACCCTTAGAAGAAAGGAACAAAGAAAAAATATGGACAATTTCTTCTCTCTCACTCACTACTATGCCATAGGTTCCGTTAAATCTTTTGGCTTGGATTTCATCTCAGTTCTCGGCTTGGTTTACCTCATTCCCTGTGGGTGACCAAACTAACAACAAGGGCCTGTCTTCTTCTTCTTCTTTATGAAATTGAAGTGCCTAATTACCTTGAAGGGGTTGAGCTGTCCAAGTATTCTTGAAAGCTCTAAAGCATGCTTTTGATTCTATTTGCAGGAGTTTAGAGTTGTCAATATCCACTCGCCAGCTTAAGAAGTGAGTATCACTGAGATAGGCTGATTATTTGTTGTTCACACTGAATGGGTGTCTATTAGGCATTTAGACTATATTAAGATTGTCAGCTTAAATCAAGATCTAATTTGCAGAGCTGTTTACCAGAGGAATTAATGTTTTCTTTTTGACCTTTTACAACACTTAGCATGTTGTGTTTCCGGACTCCTAACTCATACAACAAGTTGACAATTGTTTACACCGAAAAGGACCCGCCGGCCATTCGCATGGGGTTTGGCCGGGGAGTTTGCTTGTTGCGATTGCGAAGGCGTGCCCCTGTTGGCAGTGAAAAACTCCAACAGACTGAAAATGGTAAGACTGAAAAATGCACACAGATATTGACTTTAATCAATCAATTGTGGATTGGGCAGGGAACTGACCCAATACAAGGTTCTTTTCTATGCCTCAATTAAGAGGACTTCAATATTCATCTAGTGCGAAAATGATAACTGACAGAAGCTAAAATTGAACAGTAATGGAAATGACAGAATTTATCGGAATATTTCTCTATTCAGACAACTTGAAAGAAAAAGGAACAACACAGCTTGAATATTTCTCTATTCAAACCTGGTACATAAAATTAAAATGGAGATTGAAGATTTCTCTATTCAATCTTGTACAAGAATAAATCATACCAAGAGTTGGCAGAGCAAAATAAAGAAAATTCCTCAAGAGTTGTCAACTGGAAAATTCAAAGAATGAAAAAGGAAGGCTGTTTCAAGCTTTTGAGCTGGGTTTATAGACGTTGAGTCTGGTTTTTGTTGGTTGACTTGTGTGTCTTTGCTGATGATTTCTCCTTCAATTTATAGAGAATGGAGGTTGGTTGAGTGGACCAGCAGTCAATTTGAAGTACCCACTTGCCATTGGTTTTGGTGAGTGGGTTGCTGAAAATACAAGTAAACCCAAAAATTTGCTAAGAGGCTTTGATGTGATTTGACTGAAGTTGTCACTATTAGACTCAAAGAAATCCAAAGTATTAGTCCACTTATCATTGATTGGTGAGTGACAGCCAAAAGTAGCTAACTAAAAGACAAAAAGAAATGTAGAGATAATGACCACCATCTTTACTTCTTTCTTTATTCATTCTTTAAGCTCACTTGCATATTATTTTATTCTTCTTTCAACCTTTGTGTAGACTTTTCACGTGTATGTTGGGCTTTGGCTTTGTTTTAATATTCTTCATCACAGAGAATTTTAAATTGTTTCCATCTACCACATCTTCATTTTATTCTTCTTTGAATCAACTCACTGGTGATGAAGTCCTTCCATTGATAAAGTGAAAATTGATTTGCAGCCACTGAGTTTCTCCTCCGAACATGCCTTGATGCATAATAAACGGGGAATGCTAGGTTGATCCAATTGCTGCCAATTTCGGATATGTTGTTCTCCACATAAGTAGGAACAACATTGACTGGTCGTCACAGACTGCTGTCACGAACAGAAATCATGATTAGTGCTCTGAAGATTCAATACTTGTGTAAATGAAGCCAAATTCGGATATGTCATAGTAGACATCCAAATGAACAACTTTCATGAAGAACGAATGTTCATTTGAGGGCTGGAAGCTGGCCTGAATCGGGCCATAATTAGGCCCGAATTGCCACTGTTTTCAGCTTTCGCTGTTGCTGGTATGCTTCTGATTTTTGATGTCGCGAGGATTCCACATTTATCCAAATGATCCCAAATTTGAATATGTTGCAGTAGACATTCTAATGAAAAACTTTCATGAAGAAAGACAATTCATTAGAGCATTGGAATTAGGCCCGAATTGCTGCTATAAGCTTTTTGCTGGCGCTGCACATCTGGTGTTTTCAGCTCTCAGGATTCCACATTTGTCCGAATAAACCCAAATTTGGATATGTTGCAGTAGACATAGAGATGAACAACTTTCGTGAAGGATGAAACTTGATTTGAGCGCTGAATTTAAATCTTGGGCCCACTCCATCTGACTGCAGCAATGCATGTCTAGCCATATTTTGGCCATTTTGATGTTCATGGAACATTATCTTCCATTTTAGGCAAAAATACGATTTTTGGTACAAACAACAATCATGTGCTAATAATTGGCAAGTGATTATGTTTCGTCCATTTGTGGGAGAGATAATTGCTGCAAACTTTAAAGTCTCTACTGCAAATGGTTTACGTCGTATGTATTCTACTGAGATGAACTGAGTGTAGCTTATTTCTAGGTCTCATTTAATTTTTCCTTCTTAGTTTCTCTTTGGTGCAAGCAATTCTCACTGTAATTGGCAGTGCCCCTTGAATTTTTTGATGATATTTATGTACCTATTCATCTTTTGCCTGTTCCATCCCACTCCGAGCCCGACACAAGAAAGAGGTGACCCTTCCATGTCTGCTTTGATAGAAGTACATATAGAGCTTTATATGCATAATCCTGCATGATTTCTTGTTTATTGGTGTTTTTTTAAATTACCCTCAAATATGTCATTCATTATATTCGCTGAGGATTACAGGGACAGAGTCATATGGTCATGGAAGTGTCCTGATTCAGATGCAGAACTTGTTATTGATGGGATGGATCAAGTTCGTGTTATTGTCTGTTTATCCATATACACTCAAATTTATGGTGCCTTAAGTGTATACTAACTTTTAGTTCCAAATGGGCGGATAAAATTCCAAGCTCACAGTGTGAACTATCCTCCAATTCTAATTGAGCAGCCAGAAGACTCAAAACCATTTGCCCCTACGGTGGTTACCGTAAGTTCATGCTTTGAACCTTATCATATGAGTCATTGCATCTAGCTGTAGCATCACTTGATCTCTAGTTCTCTACGATTCTCCAAAGGCAATGAATTACTGAAAAAATGCTGCTTTGTGAAACTTTTGTTCTCTTTAAAATATGCTATTCCTTCGTTCACATATAGTGTTGATGCGAAAAAGTGGTTCGGCACTCTTGGGCTCAACTTAGTGATATTGGACCTTCGGAATGCTTTAGGCCTCGGTGTAGCGTGTGATCTGCAAGATGAGAAAACGCTCGGTAAAACCTAGGGTACCGGTGTGGTACCGGCCAAAGGCTCTCCGATGTTTAAGTAAGTTTGGATTTAGTAAATTAAATTGACAGATTTGACCACAAAAAAAAAAAACTGACAGATCAATAGGCTTGTATGCCGTTAGGTCTGGTTACCTCTATTTTGGGATAGCTGTCCTCTTTTATAGGCAGTGGGAGTTGTGCATGTTGTTTAGAATTTCGATGTGGGACTGTAGATGTCAATTGTGAACATGCCACGTGTCCTGGAGAAGGGAGTTGCCCTAATCGTTGGATCGGTAGGCTAGGTGCCGAAGGCTACCATAATCAGGCTCAATCTTGTCCACGTGTCTGACTCCCATAGGCTGTTCATTTTGGCATACACAGGAGTCCCCCAAGTTCTCATTTGATAGTTCTCGGATGGGGATTTGATGCCTTCTTCGGCAAGCCGAATACCGTCCTACCGTTCGGTCACCAGGTAAAGGCTGGCACCTGGTCCTTGTCCCTGCGCTTCTTAGTTCGGAAGCATATACTTGGGAACTCAAGGGTCACTCCTTCAGGGATTACCGTTCGGTAGCGGATGCCATGTGAAATGGGCACCGAACAGGCCTTTCCAATTAGTCGTTGACTTGAGAAAGTTTGATCTTTCATTCGAGGCACGCACGCTGGGGAGGAGAAGCGATGGGACAGGATGACGCTTCGTCTTCTGTGCCTCGCGTGCTGTCAGAACTCCCATTCCCTAGGTAACACGTGGCGTGTCTACTCACGCGGAGCAGCGCCATTAATGCATCGTTTGGTTTCTCGAGGCGTGCCGTTCCAATCCTTCGCCCTATAAATAGGAGTGACTCCAGATGAGAAGTTCACTTTGCGTGTTTGTGAGAAGGGACAGCTCTGTCCAGGCGATTCCAGGTGAGAGTTAACGACAACCAAGGCGATTTCTGACGAGATGATTCGGTAGTCGAGGCGATTTCTAATGAGACTATTCGGCAGTCGAGGCGATTTCCCTTCGTCTACAGTTTGTGATAAGGTACCGTTCGGCACTTCATCCAATTCTTTAATTATTCTGTACACGTCCAACCTTGGCATGAACTAGACTGAACTTTATGCAAGTGGGGTTTTGTTCGGTAGTCTGATTGCCATAGGTAGTGATGTAGGTATCGGTAGGCTAGTCTTCTGCATGGCCCTTAGTTTTCTTTTCTCTCTGTTTGTAGATGTTCGATAGCGAGTCTCCACTCGAGAGAGAACCCAACATGTTTAATGAGGAGTCATCGGACGGTCAGGGGGATTCCAGCAGCGAGACCTTGAGTCTTGATGCCGAGATTGATGGTGATACCGATGTCGAGGTCATCGGTGAGAGGACTAGTTCCGTTCTCACCCACGGAATAGGGAAAGGGTTAATGACCAGTCAGCCAGTGCCGTTGGCTGTGGTGTACAGCGACGGCAGTTGTGCCGGTGCGAACCAGCATCGTGAGTTCCAGATGGGGGATACTCGGGTGCTGGATCGGCACACAGTCATCAATCAGAGACCTCCACTTTTGGCCGTGGAGAGGCTACTGCCGAACCTCCTTCACAACCGAGGGTAACCATAGTTCACCGGGGAAAACCTAGGGTACATATGGGTGTGCCGAAGGAGCATCTGTTCAGTGTAGACTACTTGGAGCCCAATAAGATGACCGTATGTGAGCTAGTCAAGCTTCGTGTCGAATACGGTATCCTGGATTTGGTAAAGATGAGGATTCCAGGTCCTACCGAATCCGTTAGCAATCCAGAGGACGGTGAGGTCGTCTTTTTCACAGACGTTCTTCAGCAGGCGTTCGGCTACCGTTGCAACCTCCAGTCTAGAAGATACTGGCCCATCTTGGATATAGCCCAGGCCAGTATAACCCTAACTTCTGGGTGGCCCTGATGGGGGTGATTGCTGCCTTCGATATTGCCGAAGAGGGGGAGCCTTCCTACGAGCAATTCTCCTGCCTATACAGCGTCACCAAATCTAAGAGCGCCGATCATGGGGGTTGGGTTCAGGCCAACTACCTCAGGGCTTCCAAACGGGGGCATTTCGTCAGTGCCGTGCCGACTTCTCAGAAGTCTTGGAGGAATCGGCGGGTGCTGCTCTCTGACAATTGGTAATCGCCTTCGGGAACGCTCGTCCGTTTTCATATTCCCACCACCTTCCAAATAGCCGGTAGGTCACCAATATACCAATCGGTAGGTCAATAATATGCCCGTTTTGAGAGATCCTCAATCATCATCTATTGTTTTGCAGGAAAACTGAAGCAGCCAATTCCTACTCAGTCAGAAGATTTATCAGGAATTTCTTTTTATCGAGAATCTAATCAGAGCCCGCCTTCTCACCCCTGCCAAGAGTGAGTCAACTTGGCCCTTCTTTTCATATGTTTATTTATGACTTTTAGTTGTTTGACCGATCTTCGGTACGTACAATGACCGACCCCAAAAAGTCTGCCGAGGCCAAGAAGATGAACGAGTCTTCTAAGAGGCGCCTCATGATGGGCTTGAGGGAGAAAAAGCAGAGACGGCAACCGGAGACGGCCCACGTACAGGCAGAGGAGGGTAGATCGGAAGAGCAGACCCTCGCCAATCTTCAGAGGCCGCATAATGCCGAGCTTGTTTCCAGGTGGGTTGCTGAAGCTGACTCAACGCCGAGGCCGGGGCAGACTGCCGAAGCTGCTGCCTCTAAGGCAGCTGGGAAGCGGCCACTGATGGTGGATCTTGATGCCGAACCAGTTTCCAAGCGTGGGCGGCAAACTGAGGTACCGAAGGCTATCCTTGCTACTAAGGACGAAGAGGGCTCTGCCGAGCCTGTCAACATCGCCTGTCTGCCCAAGACAGTCCAGTTTGCGAACCATATGATCCTCGGTTCGCAAATGGATTTGTCAGAGATTGAGGAGCTCCCTAAGAGGCTCCTTCGGGAAGAGGCTAGACGCGCCTTCCGTCTCCATGCTTCTGTAAGTTTCCTCCATTCTCATCTTCTTGTTTCCATTTGTTACATTACTTTGTCGGTTGACTGGTTCCTTTGTAGGCGTCCATGGATATGTGGCTCTGCATGAAGCGGGTCATCGCCTCTGCCGAACGGGAGAAGAGAGCATATGAGGACGGGCGCGCCAAGGTAGCCGAGGCTGGCAAGGGTCTTTAAGACCACGCCACTCTCTTTAAGGACAAGGAGGCTGCTGAACGGCAAGTGAAGGCTTCCGAAGCCAAGCTTGCCGAGATTAGAGTGGCTCTAGAGGCGGCAGTGGTGGTGGTGAGGGATGCCGAGGCGGCTAAGGAGGCTATGCAAGTTGCTCTGGAGGAATTGGAGTGGGCCAAAGCTACGGAGATCGAGGCAGCCGTTCGGGAGGCCATTCGGGGGTACCGTTCCTCGGAAGAGTTTACCGCCCTCCTGGACCATGAGGTAGGTTTGGAGATGGCGGATCTCCTCTACCGATTCAAGCGGTACAATTCTGGGCAGAAGCTGAACCTAAACTTCGTTGCCGATCCTCCCCTTCTTCCTGAAGGTATTACCGAAGAAATGATCGAGGATTATGAGGAGGAGGAGGCTCCTGAGGGTGCCGTTCCTTCTGAGGGCCCTTCTACTATTGCCGATGCTAGTGAAGGTGCCCAGGGTGCTGATGGGGAGTCTGTCGTTTGAAGCCTTGTTGAGCTTTGTAATATTATATATTTTTTGTATCTTAAATTCGTCATAAGGCGATTGGTTCCGAACACATTGATGTCAAGGGCATCTTTAATTATAATTTTGGATTCTCTATTCTGCTGAGTTTATATCGGTGTTCTATTTTTGCTTACCGTCAACTTGGTTATTTCCTTATCGTCGCCGAGGGCTTACGAGTCTTTGGAATTTCAAATTTGTTTACCAAGTGTGAGTTTGATTGGTATGGTGAACAGATTTTTATATTGCACTTGGTTAATCAAGATAGAGATTGCCGATGGCTAATCAAAATATAGGGTTTGCCGATGATTCATAAAATTTTGTTAATTTCAATGATCGTTTTTTTAATCAAGTGCAAGTGAATTTCGAATCGGTACCCTGTTTTAATGCTCATCGTAGGCCAAGTATTAATCGTCAAGTAATTGAGTCGCCGAAGGCTGGCGTGCGTACTTTGAAAACAGTATCGAACACAAAAACTCTTTTCATTTCATTTTGCCGTGGGCAAAGTTACAGTTTCTACCCTGCCGTTGGCTAGGGAACTATTTAAAATAACTTTTCAAGTGCTCAACATTCCATGGGTGACCGAGGGTCTTGCCATTTGAATCTCGAAGTCTATACGTTCCGGATCTGAGGATGCCGATGATCTCGTAGGGTCCTTCCCATGAAGGTCCGAGGGTTCCCTCCGTGGGATTTTTGGTCGCAAGAGAGACTTTGCGCATGACCCAGTCTTCGATTCTGAAGGAGAGGGGCCTGACCCTTGAGTCGTAGTATGGAGAGACGCGTTGCTTGTATGCCTCGTTCCGAAGATTAGCTTACGTTCGGTGCTCCTCAACCAGATCAAGGTTCAAGGCAAGTGCGACCTTGTTCGCCCCAGGAGATAAACTTTCCGTTCCGTAGGATGGCTCACCAATCTCTAAGGGGACGACGGCCTCCGATCCGAAGGCGAGAGAAAATGGGGTTTCGCCGGTGGAGGTTCGATAGGATGTTCGGATGGCCCACAGAGCTTCGGGAAGCTTCTCCGGCCAGACGCCTTTGGCATTGTCGAGTTGCCGTTTCAATAGCTTCTTGATGATTTTGTTGACTGCTTCGACCTGACCGTTTGATTTGGGGTGAACTGGGGAAGCAAAGAACAGGTTGATCTTTAGGTTAGCGCAGAATTGCCTAAAGAGTTCCGAATCAAATTGCCTGCCGTTATCGGTGATGACGGCATATGGGATACCAAATCGGCAACAAATGCGGGTCCAGACGAAATCTTCTATCCTTGCTACTGTGATGGTGGCCAAAGCCTCAGCTTCCACCCATTTTGTGAAGTAGTCAACGGCTACGACGGCGTACTTGACTTGACCTTTGCCCTGCGGCATTGGACCGATCAGGTCAAGTCCCCATTAGGCGAACGACAGAGGGCTTATGATCGGCGTAAGAGGCTCAGCAGGGATGTGCGATATATTGCCAAATCGTTAGCACTTGTCACATTTCTTCACCATCGCTATCGTATCCTCATGCATGGTTGGCCAATAATAGCCTTGTCGAAAGGCTTTGTGTGCCAATGATTGGGAACCTGAGTGGTCGCCGCAGACGCCACTGTGGATTTCTATCAGGACGTAGTCCCCCTGATCGGCAGCAATGCATTTTAGGTAGGGGGTCGTATAGCCACGTCTGTAGAGGATGTCGTTGATGACTATGTATCTGGCCGATCAATATCATAATTTCCTCGCTTGGGTTTTGTCATCTGAGAGGATACCGTTCGTCAAGTAGGCGAAGATCGGTGACATCCAAGTATCCTCATACCATATGGTGCATACGTCGATCGATGCAGTACTTCGTTGGGCCAGCATCTCGACAAGAACCTTCCGGCCGATTTTATCGTTGATTATCGAAGCCAGTTTGGCTAATGCATCCGCATGGCTGTTTTCTGACCTGGGTATTTGCCGAATCTCATAAGCCACAAACTTCTGAAGCAGTTGGTGTGCCAATGACAAGTAGGCTGACATAGATGCATCCTTGGCTGTGAAATTGGCAGTCACTTGGTTTACGATGAGTTGGGAGTCATTGTGGATGCTGATCTGCCTGGCGCCCATACTCTTGGCCAGCCAAAGGCTAGCTAGGAGGGCTTCGTACTCTGCTTCGTTGTTGGACATTTGGAAGCTAAATCAGAGGGCATATTCCATCTTGACCCCATCGAGAGCGGTAAGTACAAGGCTAGCTCCGCATCCTTATTGGTTTGCCGAGCCATCCACGTGTAGGATCCAAACTGGGATTGACTTATCGAAGCATTTGGCGTTCGGTAGGTTTACCTCTGCTGGATCGTCCCTAGATTCTGATGCGACCGAATGCGTTAATTCAGAGATGAAGTCTGCCACGGCTTGACCTTTCTTAGCAGGTCTGGGTTTGAACTGTACATCAAACTCCCCTAATTCGATGGCCTATTTGACCAATCTGCCTGACGTTTCGGGTTTTTGGAATACCTGCCGAAGAGGCTGGTTGGTCAAGACGGTGATAGTGTGGGCCTGGAAGTAGGGTCGCAGTCTCCGTGCAGATGTGACTAGAGCTAAGGCCAATTGCTCGAGTGGGGATACCAAAGTTCTGTGCTCTGCAGGGCTTTGTTGACATAAAAGATCGTGTAATACCCCGAAAAATTTAAGGTAGATTTTCATATTTTAGTGAAAAATAATATAATTGTGGAGAATGATTATGGGTATCAAGTGATTTTGGATTGAGATTATTAAATTAAGTGTGTTTAATTTCAAGTTGGACAAACATGACCAAAACACCCCTATGTGTGATAGATTACCAAAATACCCTTGTAGAAAGAAAGTAGGAGGCAACGTGTAAGCCAAGCATTTCTTCCCTCCTTCATTCTTCCCCCCTTCCCACTTACATTCTCTTCAAAAATCTGATTTTGGGATGAGTTGTAAACCTATAGTGAGTGAGTCACCTAGTCTAGCCTAAGATTCTTCTTATCCTCTTTTTCCCATTCATTGTATTATCACCCTCTTCTAAATGGATGACTCACCTATTCTAATTAAGGCTTTTCAATCATAAATTCACTCTTATCCTCATCATTCATTGTATCATCCTTTCTTCCTCATTCACTTATCTTCATCCTCATTTTTCTTTTGTTCCTCTTCAAAATCCAAAATTCGTCACTTTCTTGAAGCTGCTGAGAACTCATATTTCGGAAGCTCAAATGAGAAAACTTCCTTCATAAAAGTTGTTCATTTCCATGATTCCTATAACATACTCAAATTTCAGCTCAATCCGACTAGTATAGGCTCTGAAACGTTGGTATGATCACAATAAGTTTACCATTTCCTGATTTCACAGCAGTATGCTCGGTTTCAGTTTGTTTCTGTGACTTCATGTAGTCAAATGACTTTGGTTCCTTCATCAAAGTTGTTTGAAATGCTGTCTATTATAACATATCAAAATTTCAGATTGATCGGACTTCTCTAGCCACTTTGGGAATGTTTAGAGTGGAACTTGTTTATAGTCTTCAACCTTAGGTCCTTCCCTCGTTTTCAGTCCAAAACACTCATATCAAAAGCTCAAAACACTATGGTTTCTTCA
>NW_018921422.1:141200-162031 GCF_002207925.1 Prunus avium
CAAATTTTGACATCTTTAATGTTTCTATGTCTAGTTGTGATCTGGAAAGTTTTACATTATTTTGATTTAAACTCAATATTTAGTGAATTTTCAAAGTTAACGTGTTCCAACCCAAATGTTTAGAAAAACTGAAATTTTAGTTTTAAATTGATGATTTTAAACTTTCTTTATGAGTCTAGAGCCGAGCCACCTGATTTTAAACATCCCAAAGAGTAGAACTATTATAAGAGGGGAATAGATTAGTTTTTTCTTAAACGCTTGGTTCTACGGTTGCTTGGATGTGAGGTTAAGAGAGTAACAATCGGGTCAAACAACTTGTCAAGTGTATTTTGGGATTTTAGGTCTACGTGCCTCAACTTTGTTTCCTTATTTCCAATGAATTTTAATCAGTAAATTATCTTAACTAGGTGTTCTACTCTGCGTACTTTCGAGGACGAAACCGCACAAGGTTAAGCTAGCTGGACTTGAGGTAGGGTTTCCTGATTTCCCGATGATTGGGCTATGTCACTTTTAATCTTTGTGGTTATATATAGTACTATAAATGTGAATATTATTCTTGCTTTGCTCGATGATTATTATTTGATGTTATGTGAATATTATTATTGATGTTTTTCTATGAATATTATTTGATGTTGTGTGAATATTATTATTGATGTTTTTCCGTGGATATTATTTGATATTGGGTGAATATTATTATTCATGTGATTAAGCCTGATATATTATTGTTATTATCTGTGGCATTATTCAGCAGAAATAAATGATGTTTGTGCTGCACTACATATGCATCAGAAATACAGTGGTGTTTGGAGTGTGTGTAGATATATCTGAATAAAATGTGGAATATATTCAGGTGACGGGAGCAGAGCTTGAATATATTAAGGTGATGGGAGCAGGGCCTCTAATGATAAGTGAAAGTTGAGAAATTCGTAAACAAAAGAAAAATGGGTTAAGGGACGGATGGGCGCTAGTTCATATTTTAGGGTATTCGGAGCCACAGTGGTAAAACGCATGGTATGGGACATGCAGGCTTGTTGCCCTAGGATATGAATTAGTGGGATTAGAAGGGAGTGAGTTCATGGCATCACCGCATATGCAAATTTATTTATCTGGTATGATTGCATAATTTGTATATCTTGTGTTGTTTGATGCATGACACTTTGATTAACTGTGATAGCTGACTTTGAGGGGTTTGAAGGTACTCTACTGGGCATTAGAATGCTCATACCCTAATAGATTGTGCAGGATTAAAGAAGAAGTTTGAGGAAGCGGATTCAACTAAGCTGCTGGGCTTTTATTGTTGATTTGTGTAATTAATATTTGTAAGTAGTCAACCGTTTGTTAAAAATCCTAGTGTGTAGTTAACTACAAGCTACTGCGACTCAGATTTTGTGATGTTAAGTAAATTTGTATTATTTTGTGGCTCTATCTCTCATCATACCATGGTTGTAGGATTTTATTCTTATGACTATGGTATGACTCACACCATGATTCGGGAATATTCCTTATTTTCGAATCGGGTCGTGACAGATCGGTAACTCCACCTTGTCCAGCTTCCGTATCAACACCGAGCTAACGGCAATGTGTGATACCGAGAGATACAGGTACAGAATTTCTCCAGGAAGGGATTTTGACAATAGTGGTGCCTTGCTCATATATTTCTTCAAGTCTTGAAATGCCCTGTCACATTCGGCGGTCCAGGTGATATGATGTTTGCCTCCTTTCAAGGCTTTGAAGAACGGTGCACACCTATCAGTTGCTTTGGAGATGAATCGGGTTAGAGCTGCGACTCGTCTGGTAAGGCTCTGAATGTCCTTCTGCATCTTCGGCAATTCCATGTCTGTCAAAGCTTTTATCTTTTCTGGATTTGCCTCAATTCCCCTTTGGCTAATCATGAAGCCGAGGAATTTTCCAGAAGATACGCCAAAGGCGTACTTCGTTGGATTCAACCGCATTCGGTATTCTTTCAAGATGCCGAACTTGAGGGATAAATTGCTCAAATGCTCCCCTGTTGTCTTACTCTTCACCAGCATGTCGTCGACGTAGACTTCCATTGTACTGCCAATATGCTTGGCGAAGATCCGGTTGACCAACTGTTGATATGTTTCCCCCGCATTCTTCAGGCCGAACGGCTTGACGTTATAGCAGTACAGGCCTTTGTCCATGATGAAGGCTGTATGCTCGCTGTCGGCAGGATGCATGAAAATTTGGTTGTATCCCGAGTAGACATCCATGAGGCTTAGCAATTCGTGGCCAGCAATGGCGTCGACCAACTGATCTATTCTTGGCAACGGGAAGCTATCCTTCGAACATGCCTTGTTCAGGTCGGTGTAGTCTTGGCACAATCGTCATCCACCTTTTGCCTTCCAAACCATAACAGAGTTGGCCAGCAATATCAGGTACGTAGCCTCCCGAATAAAGCCGATGTTCGTTAGCTTGTCTACTTCGGTTTTCATGGCCTCGTACCTTTCGGCATCGTAGGATCGCCGCTTTTGCGAAACGGGTTTGTATGCTGGAGAGATGCTGAGCTTGTGGCTGATGACTTCGGGGGAAATGCCTGGCATGTCATTGTAGGACCAAGCAAACACTTCCGAATGTTCTCGCAAGAACTGTATGAACTTGGTCAGGCTGGCCCTTGTCTAGGGCTACGGTTTCCAAATCCTCGGCAGGCTGAGCTTGCGGGGTTGGAGCTTTGCCTCTTGGATCATTGATTAGCTCATTGCCGTTTGGCAAGCCCTCCACCGTTAAGGTTTCCCGGGTGTTCTTGGGTTCTACGAATTTTACTGCTATTGCATAGCAGTTCCGAGCGCTGAGTTAATCCCCCTAGTCATCCCCATGCCGCAGCAAGTGGGGAATTTCATCAGCAGCATGTGAGGGGAGAGGTGTGCCTTGATCCCTGTGAGTGCCGTTCGACCAATTATGACGTTGTACACCGTTGGGCAATCGACAATGAGGAATTGGTCGTACACCGTAGTCTTCCGTGGGGCAACGCCGAAGGCGATGGGTAGGCTAACCTACCGATTGGTTGGACCAGGTCTCCCGAAAAGCTAAGGAGGGGGGCCAGTTGCCGATTTATATAGCTGTCATCTATCCCCAGTTCTCCAAATGCGTCGGTAAAAATGACATTTATCGAACTCCAAGTGTCGATCAAGACCCTTCCAACATCAAATTCGACGATTTCGGCTCAGATAATCATCAGATCATCGTGTGGGTAAAGGATCACTTCTTCCTCCTCTTCGTAGAAGGTTATGGGTTTCCACCGTACCTTCGGTATTTTCGTATGCCGACTGCTCTCAATGCCGAGGACCTGGGGATATTGAGCTGCCCTGACGTACTGCTTCCTTGAGCGGTTGGATACGCCTGCCAAGGTTGGTCCTCCGCTAATGGTGCTGATCATGTTGACCTGTCAATTTGCGTTCGGGGCAGGCGCCTATTGGGGCCTGGCGATGTACCGATCCAACTTGCCCTCCCGAATCAATCGTTCGACGATTTTTCGTTGGCTGATGCAATCCTCCGTATTGTGATTGTTGTGTTGGTGGTATCGGCAGAATTTGCCGATGTCCCGGTTGTCTTGTCGATTGGGTTTCTGGTTGGTGGGTTTCGGTATAATCTCGTGCTCGTTCATGAGAACAGCCTCGTAGGAGGTGTTGAGCAGAGTGTAGACTTCTTGCCCTTGGCTGTGGTTCGGTAGTGGCGCACGGTGGTCATTGCGGCCGAATCTCCCCTTTCCTTTTTTGGAGTGTTCCTATCGAGCGCCTCCGTGTGAGTCCTTCCATTTATGCCCTACCTGATACCCACCATTTTTCTCGATAGTGTCGTACGGCTTTTCTTGCGCCAAATACTTCTGTGGTACTGGTTCCTCCTGCCGAGCCGAAGGCCCGGCCATTGAGTTGAAGTATTCGGCTTTGGCGTGGATCATCGCTTATTTCATCAACTCATCGTAGGTACGCCAGTTGCTACTGTGTAGCAGGTACCGAAAATGTGAGGACCGAAGGCCACTCTTGAAGGCGCCGAAGGCTGCCCTGTCATCGGTTTCCAGGCACCTGGAATACTCATGACTGAAACAAGCTGCATACTCCTGAAGGGGATCATCTTCCCACTGCCGGATGGTGTACAAGTTGTCAGCAGAGTATAGTCTGTCTGTCTGAATTAGAGTTTGGCATATGGGACCGAAAATCGGCCAAACCGGTATGGGATCGAAAACCGGCCGAACCGAACTGGTTGGTCTGGTTTGGTGTGGTTTTTTTCTCCTTTTTTGGGCCAACGGTGCATGAATCGGACCGAACCGACCTTCATGGTTCGGCACCCGGTTTCCAATTTCAAAAACCGTCGATGAATCGGACTGAACCGGGTATGTTAAATTATATGTAATTAAATAATTATAATACAACCTTATTTCCATTTTCAACATTTAAGTAAATGTCTTTGTCATTTTACTTTTATTTATTTTTATATTACTCCATTTACTTAAGTTTACAATGTAAATAAGGAAGTACCCCCCATTTGGATTCAAATAAAAATACTAGAAAATCAAATTCCAACCAAATCAAATTATGAAAAATCGATTTTAGTGCAAAATACGATTTAGGCTAAAAATGATGGCTCATTAAGTCAACATATACTTCATACTAAAATCCCATAAAATCAAGTTTTCTTATTTGATGTATGAGGAATAAAAGCCGCCAAAAATTATCTTGAGAAAATTATTATTCCGAAAACCCATTTTTCATACTTAGTCAATATTTTTACATAATGGTGAATGATGCATATGGTTTAGTTTGAAACTTTGGATGGATGTGAATGATGAACGATGCATATGTTTTAGTTTGAATTGAAAGGATTGATTGAATGAATGAATTTGAATATGTTGTAATGTGAACGGTGAATGAATGTTTGAGTTTGAATGAATTTAGAGCCTACATGTTTCCAAGCAGGTTTTCACCAAACCAAACCAAACCAAACCGAGCTAACCGGTTAACCGACCGGTTCATTGGTTCGGCGCACGGTTTGAATTTTCTCTAAACCGGAGTTCATGGTTCGGCGCATGGTTTGGCCTCAAAACCGAACCAAACCAAACCGAGCCCACCCCTAGTCTGAATCATGAAATGGTTCAGGAAGATCTGTTTCAGCTCATCAAAGCAATCGACTGTCCTTGGTTCCAAACGATAGAACCAGTTCAAGGCTGCCTCCGTAAGCGAGGACAGGAACAGCATGCACTGTCCTTCGTCGCTGAGCCTCTTGCATCCCACGGCAAACTTGAAAGAGTGAAGGTGCGGGTTTAGGGCTACGCATGTGTAAAACGATATGTGAAGGGGCTGCACGTCCCTGTCCTGCCGTAAGCGTCTTATGCGCTCGATGAACGGTCCTGGCCGAAGCTTTCCCCAATCGGGTTCCTAAGAACGAGTTCTGTCGTCCTCCATCTTCTGCACTCTCTGAAGGAGGAGTTGAATGACAGGGTCTCTACTTGGGATTTCTTCCGTCGTATGGTGTTGTGAATGTCGAGGGGACCTGATCGGGTTAACCTCGGAGTACCTCGTGGGCGTTGCCGAACGGTAGGTTGATGACTGATTCGTGGGGGGGGCGTACTCATGGTCGGATTCGGCCGTCGACTCCAAACCTTGTACCCTTCGTATAGGAGATTTGTTCCCCATAACCCTCAATCGAGAATCGTTTAGGCGCACATCGATTCGGATTGGTGACCTCTGCCGTTCGGCCTCCCGATCCAAGAGCCTATGGCGACAATCGGAATAGACCTTCTTCGGTACATGGGGTTTACCCTTAGGGGCCGGAACCACTAACTGTTTGGAGGGCGCAGGCATTGCCTTTGCCCCCTTTTTACCCTTCTTCTGCCGATGGGGAGTCTATAGACTCTGGGAGGATTGATTAGTCTGAATGTTTTGTGTTTGCTGGTGGTTAAGCAATTGTTGTGTTTCGTCTACTTTGGACGAGAGAAGATTGTTGTGTTCCTATAATTTTGCCATGTCCTGCCGAAGAGCCGTGATTTGAGCTAGGAGCTCGGCCTCGGCGGTGGTTTGGATTACAGAGGAATTGTCTGCCGTTGTGCATGGGGGTAGCGCTAGGCTAACTCTGCCTTGCCTATCGAACGGCAATCCCTCCTGTGGTAAGAACGTAGATTTAGATGTGGTCCCCATATGGTAGGGATAAAGGGTCGATTGCTTATCGTTCCCACAGACAACGCCAAACTGTTGATGCGAAAAAGTGGTTCAGCACTCTTTGGCTCAACTTAGTGATATTGGACCTTCGGAATGCTTTAGGCCTCGGTATAGCATGTGATCTACAAGATGAGAAAACGCTCGGTAAAACCTAGGGCACCGATGTGGTACCGGCCGAAGGCTCTCCGATGCTTAAGTAAGTTCGAATTTAGTAAATTAAACTGACAGATCAATAGGCTTGTATGTCTTTAGTTCTGGTTACCTCTATTTTGGGATAGCTGTCCTCTTTTATAGGCCTTGGGAGGTGTGCATGTTGTTTAGAATTTCGACGTGGGACTGTAGATGTCGATTGTGAGCATGCCACGTGTCATGGAGAAGGGAGTTGCCCTAATCGTTGGATTGGTAGGCTAAGTGCCGAAGGCTACCATAATCAGGCTCAATCTTGTTCACGTGTCTGACTCCCATAGGCTGTTCATTTTGGTATAAACATACAGTAACTCTAATTCCTTTGTTACATTATGTCAAATCTTCATTCAAATTAAATGAGGGTTCTCTTTTGACAAGTAGATTTCTAATGAATTCTATGAGGCTCCAATTTAGTTTCCTATTTTGTAGGGATCAATTGATTTTGATGGTTTGGACACTGTTTCATGGTGGGACAATGCAGAAGACAAGGATGAAGAACCTGAAGACCCTTAAGCTTACAGACCTTCTGAAGAGGGAACTACTTTGTTTCTCATGACCATGTTTGAAGTCATGGATACAATTTGGTTTGAGCTTGTAACTTTTTCATTTTTGATTATATATAAATTATTGTCGTTCAAATAAGCTTGATTGGAAAGTGGACAAACTTTAGTGGTCTAGAGGGGTGATACAATATGAATTCCATGGTGAATCAGCTTAGCTTGAGCCTTGTGGACTCATTGGTTTTGACTTGCTGTCTCATTTGCAATAATATTCTTGGGGAAACTGCATCTTGCACGTATCTAAATGTAGTATGCCCTTCCCTCATGGAAGGGAAGGGAACATTGTAGGTATTCGTTTTACTACGGTTGCCTTGCTACCGTTACTTTCTGAGGGTCATACTCATAGTTACATAAGAATACTGGCCTGAATTTCTATTCTAGATTTCACATTTTCTTTAGAATTGTGATAGCTCTTGATAGGATAAATGAAGTTTAAATTTCTTGGGGTTACCCAATAATGCATACTTTTGTTGTTGAGGTGTTTTGGGTCAAATCTCTGTTCAGAAAACCTTCTTTTGAAACTGATGGTGTCTAGCTCAAGCTTCTTTGGAAATGTGGTTTACTTACTTTGAATCAGTTTGAATAGATGTGATTGGATTATCAAGGATAGATTAGAATTGATGTTGTGGAGAAGAAATTCATAATGATCTGGACCAATTGTAATTAAAAACATGCAAAACAGGCTAAAGGAAGATTCAGAACCAAAAAACAAAAAAGAAGATTTGATTCTCTTTTATTGCCATAATTTCACTCTCTTTGCCCTACATTTATTCTAATCTTAATGCACATATATTAATTTGAGATCTTGTGCTTCATACAATTTTCTCAAAGAGCTATGGGAGCCATTGAAGTCGATGGTATGACATCCCAATCTTCCATCTGATTCAACACCTCTAAAGAACTATGAGGAACTACAAAGAGATGTGGGTTTCTCACACACACCCAATCAAGTTGTCATAGGAACTCGAATTTGAGACCACTGGTCTACAAGGCGCTTTTCCATTAAGTTAGACCCTGTACATGAAATGAGTATTGGAATTATTCCTTTCAAATTTCTGACTTCCCCTGCACTTACTAACACATAATGAATAAAAAATTATGTAGATTATACATTAAAATTCAAATTCAAATACAAAAATTAAAAATTAAAAGTTAGAAAAATAGAAATAAACTAAGCCCAAGCCCATAGTATTTCAGTTGTGGGCGCTAAATTCCTTGAGCTTTCGAGGAGGCTTTGTCACTTAGACTACATCCTAAACTCATTCAAAGCCCAAAGAACTCGATCAACAGAGCCCAAAAATTGAAATTTCCAGCTTCATCTCCCTTCCATCAAATTCGTTACACTGTTGACTGAAACTCTTTTTCAAAATTTACAAACACAAGTACTTTTGTTAGGTGAAGTTGGGAGGATACTTGTCGCCTATATATATATATATATATATATATATATATATTCATTCACGTGCAAAACATATAGGTATAGCCCACCACCAAGTGTTGTCGTTAAAATAAGATTTTTTTTATAGAAAAAAAACAAGAAAATTATACGGCGGTGGAAGTTGAATTGAGAGTTTGTGACATACTTTTGCGGTGTGTTAAATCCATTCCTTCGTAGAAAGGGCAATAGTCAAAGAAAGCAGTAAATGGTGATGCCCCAAAGCCGCTTTTTTATCTTCAACAAAGGCTGCGGTTTGTGTCGCTTTTGGCTACAGAAAAGTGACAAACCCCACCCAATCTCAAAAGGTGTCACTAACACTCACAAATATCACTGTCTTGTCAGTTGCTCCCTCTAGTTTTATTTTTTCGAGTTGGGTTTAATTATCACACTTGGTGATTGAGAAGACAACTTGTTAGTTTCACAGAAATACTACTGCTCACTTCATGACTTTTTCCTCTCTTTTTTGATTGGCACCTTAAAATCTGTTGTTTCTTTTTTGATGGACACTTTCTTTTTTCACTTTAAAATCTTTCTACACACGTTCAATGTAAGAAACGAGAATTTGGAGTCGGTGTTTTTATTTTTTTTATTTTTAATAGAAGTGGTAAATCAATTACATTGAATATAGGAATCCTTGGCATATAAGGAAAGTAACAGCAAGTCCACAAGTCACGTCAATACTCCCCCTCACGTTGGTGCATAGATGTCGCCAATGCCCAACTAGTCTAGTGAATTGTTGAACAATCTACTAGAAGTTGTCTTTGTCAAAATATCCGCCAATTGATCCTCAAACTTTATGAACGAAAATTGAATCACTTTAGCTTCAAGCTTCTCTTTGATATAGTGTCGATCCACCTCAACATGTTTGGCGCAATCATGTTGAACTGAATTCTGTGCAATAGCTATTGCAGCCTTGTTGTCACAAAAGAGATTTATTGCAGACATATGTCGATACCCAAGTTCAGTAAGCAACCTCTTTAACCAAATGAGTTTGCAAATTCATTTGGTCATACCTCTAAACTTGACTTCTGCACTGGAGAAGGCGAATACCTTTTGTTTCTTGCTCCTCCATGTAACCAAATTACCTCCCACGAATGTGAAGTAACCGAATGTGGATTTCCTATCCGTTATACTTCCTGTCCAATCTGCATCTGTGTAACCATAAATATTTAGAAGACCATGTTTTGAGAACAAAATCCTTTTCCGAGTGCAGACTTCAAATATCTAAGTATTCGAAGAACTGCATTCACGTGGTCTTCACTTGGAGAATGCATAAATTGACTAACTATGCTCACAACATAAGCGATGTCTGGTCGAGTATGTTGACAAATAGATCAATCTTCTCACTAAACTTTGGTATTTTCCTTATTATTTGGAACTTAATCCAGGTATTCTCCAAGATGACGATTTTGAATAGTAGGAGTGTCTACAGGTTTGCAATCTACCATTGTTGTGTCTGTCAATAAGTTGAAGACATATTTCCTTTGAGATAGAAATATGCCTTGCTTTGATCGGGCCACCTCAATCCCCAAGAAATACTTGAGTCCACCTAGATTTTTCATCTCAAATTTAGTAGCTAAAATAGTCTTGCATCAGAGATATTTCTCGTTCATAATTCCCAGTAATAATCATATCATCAATATAGATTATTAAAACTATTACCTTTCCTTTCTGATGTTTCAAGAACAGAGTATGATCTTAATTACTCTGCTTGAACCCATAATTCCTCATTGCCAAATTGAATCGTCAGAACCATGCACGTGGTGATTGTTTCAAACCATATAGTGCTTTTCGCAACTTGCACACCATACTAGTCTGAGTAGATGTTGTATATCCCGTTGGAACGTCCATGTACACTTCTTTTGTGAGTTCACCATGCAAGACAGCATTTTTTACATCAAAATAATGAAGGGGCCAATCCAGGTTAGCTGCAAGATATAGTAGCACTTTGACTGTGTTAAGCTTTGCTATGCGAGCAAAGGTTTCTTCATAATTGATGCCATAAGTTTGTGTGTACCCTTTTGCCACAAGTCTGACCTTGTATCATTCAACGGACCCATGGGCTTTGTATTTGACAATAAACACCCATTCTTTATCCAACTGTTCTTTTTTCTATGGGTAATATCTCTAGTGTCCACGTCTGATGCACAAACACCTTCAGTGCTTCAGTCACCTTAGTAGGAATGGCAATAACAGATAACTGATGCACAAACACCCTCAATGGTTCAGGAAGTCTTTGAGTTGACACATGATTGGCAATTGGGTACTTCTACGTCTTTCCAATATCAGGAGAATACCTGTTTGGTGGTTTTCCACGATTCTGCTAGAAAGGTAATTAGTATCCAATAGAATCGTCAACTAAATTCACAGGAGTTGAAGGGATATTTACCTTAGGGATATTCTGAGGAGATTGGTTGTTTGGTACTGTTGAATGAGAAGGGGTGTCTTCAGTGTGTTCAAGTTCGTCTTTTTTCTCAAAGGAGTTAGAAGTAGTCAAATCATGGGACATTTCAAACACAGGCGATCGGTCCAATTATTCAGGGCGACTGGTCGTTTTATCGTGTAGCAAGCAATCTTGTTCTACTGTTTGAGGCAACCGGTCGTTAGAATAAAACGACCAGTCGTTTTGTCTAGAGAGCTTGCTGTTTGAAGCGACCGGTCTTTATTGTTAGAACGACCTGTCATTTTCATTCATACTTCAATTTTTCCATCTTCTAAGGTGCTCCAAGTTTGTGCTTCACTCCGTGTCTCTCCCTGAAGTGGAGAATTGGATACTGGGTCATGAAAGAATGTCTTGGACTCTAAAAAAGTGACATCCATAGTAACATACGTGCACCGGGAAGGAGGATGATAACACGGGTAGCCTTTCTAATGAGTGACATATCCAACAAAAACACAATGAAGCGCATATGGATCAAGTTTACTACGCTAATTTTTGTGGAGATGAACGAAGGCCACATATCCAAAGATTCCGGGTGTGAGCATCAAACAGAGGGCAGGGGCCCGTGTTGTACTAGCACTTGTAAGGGAGTTTTAAAGTTCAAGACACTAGAAAGGCATGCGGTTGATTAGGTGAACTTCAGTTACAATAGCATTGTCCCAGTGATGGTGAGGAACATGAGCACCAATCAGAAGTGCTCAGGCTGTTTCAAGAACATGTCAATTCTTTTGTTCAACAACACTATTTTGTTGTGGTGTCTGGGGATAGGTTGTCTCATGGATAATTCCATGATGTTGGAAGCATGTCTAAAAGTCATAATTGATAAATTCTCCACCGTTGTCAGAGTGAAGAATCCTTATTTGAGCATTGAAATGAGTTTGCATCTGTTTATGGAAGAACTGAAACCGTGAAAAGACTTCGTTTTTATTCTTCATCAAATAAAGTCATGTCATCTATCTACAATCATCGACGAATTTGATAAACCAAAGAACACCAGAATGAGCAGTGATAAGCGAGGGTCCCCAATTAACGTAAATGGAGTAATACACTTGCTCGTACTCAACGATTAGGGCACACTGTGACTCTTGACCAAAATAGAAGTGTCACATTTGAAGTCGGAGTCTTTGAAACCAGAGAATAAATCAGGTAGAATATGCTTCATATAACTAAAGGACGGATATCCCAAACGACAGTGCCACAACCAGATTTGTCTTTGTTTGCTATCAGAGGAACGGGTCACACTATTAGCCATCTCTGTACTGAAGTCATCTACATAATATAGCCCCCCCTTTGAGTACCACGACCAATAATCTTCTTAGTGTGAATATCCTGAAGCAAATAAAAAGTCGGATAGATTAGTACACAACAATTCAATTGTTCAGTAACCTGATCAACTGACATCAACTTATTGGATAGAGATGGAACAAGTAAGGTATTAGGCAATGACAGAGAGGACGAGAAAGCAACAGTGCCAAACCCTGTCACAAGATAAGTAACTCCATTAGCGTTAGCAATACTAGTTCGTCTAGGTTGGATGGTACTCAGAAAATCATTAGGATCAAACGTCATATGATCTGTCGCGCCGGAGTCAATGATCCATCTTATAGAAGCACTCGTATTCAAAGTATGAAATACATAAGTAGAATCACTCATGGCAACTTCAGGTCATCTTCGATCTTTGAGTTTATATCTCACCAATTGGGGTAGCCATTCAATTTGAAACAAGTCTCACGAATGTGTCTCATATCGTCACAGTATGTGCAATCTATTCCATTTGTTTGGAGCTCTGATCAGGAAGTCTTAATATGTGCAGCAGAAAATTCATATGGTATAGGATGGGTCGGTATCTGAGTCTGGATCTAGGTTAGGATCTAGGTCTGACTCTGAATCAGGGTCGGGGTTGGGATCTAAGTCTTGGTTAGTATATGGGTCTGAGTCTGGGTCTGAGTTTGGGTCTTTTTCAGTAACTAGGTCATTCTTGATAACAATTCTTCTAAGATTGGGGTCGGGGTTGGAGTCGGGGTCGAGGCTTGATTTTGTATCTTCAAAAATTGGGTCATATGGGTCTTCAATTCTTCTAGTTTCTGGGTCTAGGTGGTAGAGGAATCGGTGGTGCTACCACCATGGGGGATGATCGTATATTGATCCCCCATGACGGCGTTGGCGTGTGGTTGGCTAGAGTTTAGCAGCAATCCCAAGATTGCCGCTCTGATACCATGCTAAAATATGAAACTTATGAGAGAATTTTGTTTGTGTGGATTTTTTTGTCTAATATTCTCCTCTTAGGAGGTTGTATTTATAATACAATAAACCCTTGTAGGTCAAGGAAAATAATAACTCCTAATTTTATTTACAGTAGGAAATCAGGAATTAAAGTAAATTAGTTACATTGAATATTGGAATCCTTAGCGTGTAAGGAAAGTAACGGCGGATCCACAAGTCACGCCAACATAAACTATAAGAGAAAGGAGGATTTCTCACACACACGATCAAGGACTACAAGTGTTTGAACCCGAGACCACTAATATGTAAGTCAAAACCCTTTTTCATTGAACTACATCCCATTCGCAAAATATTTATTATGAAAAAAGAAGTATGACATGATAGATATACCAAAACTGGTTTTTCTGTTCTGTTGTGGGAAGGGGGGATTTGCCCATATAATTTGAGCAGCTAAATGTTATCAGTTTACTGTGCACAAATAATTAAAGCATTGTATGGTAGGATTAATTTAGAGCCTTAGCTAATGAAGGCCGAGCCCTTTGACAAACTATATGAAGCCTATGTATGTACTCAGCCAGCCTGGTCCAGTACAATATTAACTTTGGTCCCATGGAACCTTGATTTATATGTGTTTGCTTTCCTTATTGCAAACTATGCAACCGAATGTTTTGACCAAGAAGCGATATGCAACTTAGTATATATGTTCATTGAACTGCGCGGAGATTTTTGTCCCAAAAGAAGTCTTCATTCCACATCGATACAAATGCACATTTCAAATTGCATTCTCTGAAATTTTTTTCAAAATATGATTCATTTCTGTAGCCATATGGTGTTAACTACTTCTTTTTTCTTTCTTTTTTTGGTTCATACAAACGTAATGAGAGAGGGGATTCGAACATAGGACACCGATTGCAAATATAACTACTCTTGACTGTTTCAGCTACAAGCCCCTTGCATAGTATTAACTAGTTTAGACAATCATTTATTTGTTGATCACGTAACAAAAATTTCATGTAAAAAAAAAAAATTCTATTAATTTTTTTAATACAAAACAATGAGGATTAGGAAAATTCTGTTAAATAACAGAGAAATGGGAATGTTTGTTAAGTGATACCACCTCGGCCCCTCTTGGGGTCATCGAATTTGATTCTTTTATGTACTTATTTTGGACACTTATCTGTAAGTAACAACCATGAAAACGACCGCAGTTTTGGTATAATGTTATTATATGTGAATGGAATATTAATTTTAGCCGACATTATTGAGATTGAGGGATTATAAAATTGTATTTTGAAAGTAGATGAAAAAGGTATTAGTTTTGTAACCATAAACTTTTGTATAAATCAGACACTTAGTTTAGTTTTTATAGGAATCTACGCAGACCTCGTGCTAAGAATAGAGTCATGGCTTTTGGCAAATGTACAAATATTTGAGCACTTCCTTGTCAACATCACCTACCTAACTTTGAATTTGTTGTGCATATATTGATTCTTTGGAATATTTTTTTTTTATATTAATTTAAATGCTATACATTAAAGTTATTAAATTCTTGGAAATGCAATCAAGGATATGATGTGAAGAACAAGAGTCAAGAAGCTGACATCTTGGTTGTTAGCTTGGCCCACCCATAATGTATGGGTATATAGGATTTTATGTAATAGACGTCTTTGAATTTATACTCGAATTTTATTTTGGTCTCATTTGCTTTTTCTTTTTTTGTCTGAAGTTGTCCTCCAACTCTATTTGAGAGGTAAAACTGTCAATTTTGATACAACTATCCTTTAAAACGACCTACCCAACTCTTTACTACCCATTTTCCTCCATATAAACATTTATTTTCCCCCAATTGAAACCCTAATTCACCTCTCTATCCCAATTCATCAAACTTGTTGGCATCAATTAGATGATATTTAACTATATAAGCATATGAGATAAAATAACTATATAAAAGTTTTCATTATACACATTGATGATGTTTTAACTAAATGGTTTTAACTTTTATATATATGCGACAATTTCGTTTGGAATGGATCGATTATGGGGCATGTGCCATTGTGAAAGCTTGAGACTATCGATATTTGCTATGAATAATATTTATTTAAATGCATGGACACTCTATGACTGCAGTGCTATTTGTTTTAACAAGAAAGGCTTACGTACTTATTAAGTAACCACGCCACCTTGGTTTGTTAACCTTTAGCCATCTTAGTCAGTTATTGAATCCAAGATTTTATCTGGTATTATCGGCAAGTATCACACTAGGGATGACAATTTCAAGAAACATGGCCTACAATTGGAAGTGAGCTTCCAAAAAATAATATTTAACAATGCAAGGGTACGTTCATTCATTAATCACCACATAAAGTTTATGCAACTTAGACATGTTAGACATATAGATGTCTTATCTCATTAAAGTATGGTCTTATAATCAAGGATTCTAAGATTTGATATCAATTAGGGGATCCCGAGCCTCTGCATTTAGGCTTCGTGTATTTATTTCGCATTTCGGTAAATCTAAGCCACTCAAACAATCTAATCACTTAACACACGACATGTCATCAATCTTTTAAATGATACTTTTTAATTATATTTTTATTTCCAAAACTCATGTAAACTCTAACCTTAACGGCGTTAAGGTTTAGTGCAGATCTTGGACGAAGCAATAGATAATATTGTTGAAAGTTGGGTTTCAATTGTCGACCATAGGATCACATTGGAAAAGGAGCACATGTTATTTATTCAACAGCACTAGTAGGATTTCCTTGGTTTGCATTTAGTTTGAGCCATATTTGTATGTATGGAAGTACGTTTTCTGTCCATAGCATCCGAATTACTACCATTCAGAATCCAACTCCCACTTGCCAAATTCTCATTGAACCCAATCCTACTCTGGCTCGCGGCCTCCTACTTTCCCCCACTTCCTGACCTTAAACTCCCATCGCCAACATCGCCCGGTCTTGACAAATTACTCGAACCCAGAGATGATCCTTTGTAGCCCCTAAACCCAAAAAAGTTGTCCTGCGGCAACGGCCCCAATCTCGTCTTTATCCTATTCAACCCGAGAGACGACGCCATAATGGGAGAATAGTAAAACAAAAACCCAGAAATCTACGCATTAAGTGGAGTAGTAGATAGATGGGTGTTGAAATTTATGAAGCATAAGATGAAGAAGCAGAAGAAGAAAAAAAAAGTAGTATGCTCGCGATAGAGGAAACAAAATAAAAACACGAAACCTAAATGCAGAGGCTCGGGATCCTCAATTAGGAGTTCAAATATGACTAAACCTGCAGCTCTATTAAAGTTAGTGTTTTAAGGCTAATATAAGAGCTAGAAGGATTCCTATCTTAATTGTGGATTAGGAGTTATAAACCTAATGCAATAAGAACTTCTTCAGAGTTTCTTGATGGGCAAGACTCTGAGGTAGATGCATATAAATACAAGTGCCCCTGCTCAACTGATCAAGCCGACCCACACAAAAGACTTCACCCCATCTAGAATGAGTGTATGAAGGGATCGGGTTGAGGAGATGTACTCTTGTATATTCTTGATATTTGACAACTCTAATGGAAGACCAAAGAAGTGTGTTCTATCATCTGCAGTCATTATAGTTTACATCTGGTATCAAAGCCTAGGTTGCACGTTTTAGAACCAAAAGAAATCATCTACCTTTTCTAGTGCAACAATTGGGTGAAAAAATATCTCCTACCTAAAGATCCATCCCCCCATAAGTATCCCCTACCCAACTTGTTTCTGGCCCATGTTGATAGCCAGATACAAAAGTATCATGAATGGGGTATGATGTTTTTATTTATTTATTGAATATGAGTTAGTTGCATAAATTTTCAATGCTTTTGAGTGAACTATAAACCATGACATGTTTTCAAGTTTTATATTTCAGTTTTAATGGCTACATTAAATTAACTAAAGTTTTCTAAAAAAAATGGGCAAACTACTGTTGTTATTAGATTGCTGTGACATGTTTTAAAGAAATTGCTAAACAAAGACAAGCATAAATTTATGTTGCAATTAATAAGGACAAGTGTGAATTAATCACGGTGGATCAATTATTATCCTAAATAATTGACAAGTTTTATGAACAAAGACCTGTGCCATGTTTCAATCCAAAGCTGTGACTTTTTCTCTTATTAATTGGGTACTTTGCCTTTTGCCATGATTGAAGTTATTGTTAATTGAATATCATCATGTTTTGCAGATAGTTTTCTAGCAACATAAAGAATACATGTGTATATATTCAAAGCTTAAGGCAATTATCTTCTCCAAGCATGACAAAGAATTAAATGTCGCAACACAATATATATTAAAACTAGAATAATTGTATATTCAAGAATTGGCTTATAAGGCTATTTATTTGTTTCATAATATCATGCTCACATGTATTTGATCATTAGTCATAGAAGCATGTAGTGTTAAACATATTTCATATCTTACTTGATGAGGTATGATCAAGGGCATAAGGTTATTACTGCTCGATCATGCTATAAAGGACTTTTGATCAATGATTTGGAATCTGTTATGCAAACTAAGTGAGCCACAACTACTCAGTTTGTATGAGATGGTTTTAAACTCGACAGTTTGGTCAAAAATTGCATCTATATTAGTAGCCTTCTATATCATTCTCCATCCACATATGGGAATTGTACAGATTGATAACAATATGATGGAACAATCTAGATAGCATACTGCAAAGACTAGCAAGTCTTCTCTACATCCACAGATGTGAGTTTTCTTGCACAAGAAGTTTATGCAGTTTATTGTCTAGGATTTTGGAATATGGTAATTTACACCCACAGGTACAAATTAATGTATTTAAGTAAAGATTTTGGGGACAGTTTATCCATGTATATTTATGGTGGAGTGATGCAAGGGACAACATATGTGAATTAATAGGAATTTCTCTCTATCCATAGATGTGGGAATTTAACCTATAAAAGGAAATCATATATGAACTCTTTTGGTAATCACTAAAAACATGTTTGATTCTCAACCCACAGATGTGAATCAATAATGTATAGATATTTTAGCATTATGTGAAAGCTTACTCAAGTATGTTAGTGCTTAAAAAAATGTGACAATGAACCTTAACTCCATTAGGCACATATACGGTTTTGTTTTTGTTATATGGATTGTAACATGATACATGTCCTATTTATCGGTTTTGATAAATCTCACGTGTTTGAGTTGTTGATGATAATTTATTCATTGTGATCTTAAATAGTCATAAAAGTTATTTTCATGACTCAAGGAAAGATAATTTTGGTTGATCATATAAAGGGAAACGTGAGCTATTTTTGAACTTTCTAGCTTGGCTATATTGTTTGTTTATGTATGGACATGTTTGAGACTTGGTTGCCTTTTGTATGCATTTAAGTGAACATTTTGTAGCATCAATGCGACTTCACATGTAAAGGGATTGATCCGTAGGTGATTTGGATTAAACCATGTACAGTTGGACTGATCCACATGTGTTAAAAGTATTCATCCATATTTAATGGATTGAATCATGTAAAGTTGGAGTAATCCATAAGTTTGTGTTCATCATAAAATAAATTGGCTGTTTTGTAAGTTCTGTAATAATTTTGGTTTGTTGCTGCATGTGTTTGGGGCATGATTACTGTTATAGTTCACACCACAAATATAAGTTTACATGTATTACAAGTATATCAATTTGTTGATGTATTGCATTTAAGGAGCATCTCAATTTATTGCCATGGATATTGCATCACAGTTTTTTAATTCTCAATTTTATCGACGTCTAATTATATGTCATGTTATATAGAATTCATGCTCATTATTAAGAAAGATGATTTAAATACCCAAGGAATGATAATATTTTGAATCACCTAAATAAAACTTGGGCTTTTGAATGGCAAATTTTGGATAAAGTTTTGTTATAATTTGAACAAAAAGGCCATGCAATATGAAGCTTAGATCATGTTTAAGGATATTATATTACTGTTATTTCTTAATTGAATGAGTTGCATAGAGCAAATTGCACTTTTGATTAAGGCTCACTAATTTTGTTTTGAATCAAAAGTGGCACATTGCAATATATAAAATACTCAAGATACGAAGGATCTTTTGATAGCTCAAAGTGTTTAAACTTGATAAAGTGATATTTTATATTTTGCCTTTGTGATATGGTATTAATTGTTTTGTTTGCACCTACATGGAACTTAATGTTGTATGTTTAGAATGCATAAGGATAATTAAATTTTGAGGTGTATATTGCTAGCATTCATAAATTTATAGTTGACAATTTTTCAGTTTTGAACTACGCTAACACGTCATCTGTTAGGGTGAAGTTGTAATTCGAATTAACTAATGAAAACATTAGGCGAGAAGGATGATTTTCTAAGGTTTCTGTAGGTGTTGATTTCATGAAAATATGTTGAGAATTGAATTTTTTGTGAATTTATAAAGTTAAAACAGACGCACGGGAATTTTCCTGATAGTTTCTGCATTTATATAAAGATTGTTGAATGAATCACCTAAAGATTTTCAAATGACCTGAATTTTTGGTATGTTGAGAATATATGTGTCTTCTTGAATGCTACCAAGTTTCGTATTTATTGGATGTGTAGTTTATTTGTGAGAATTTTATAAGTGAACTATGTTCAGGAAAAGTATGTGCTAGCAGATTTTCTGAGTAACCTTGTAGGTCAATTTTAGATTTTTTAATTAGCTATAAAACGACTCTCTAATTTTGTTGTATGAAGATTAGTGTCTCTAGTTTGTTTCCATGAAATTTGATGCTAAACCGACTTATAAATTAATTATAGTAAATTCTCAATAGTCTTGATGGAAGTCTCATGTGATTTTGAGAGCTTGTATGTGTAATTATAAAAACCTTGAAATATTGAAATGTTCAATAAGTCTTGATAGTTACATGCTTGTTCTTTTGAATGACAGTGACTTGATTAGTAATTATAGTTTAGTTGAATTCTATAGGCCTTACAGTAATTGATATTGAGTTATTGATAATCATTAGACCAAGTGGGAGACTGTTAGACATATAGATGTCTATCTCATTAAAGTGTGGTCTTATAATCATCAAAGGATTCTAAGACTTGATATCAATAAGGAGTTCAAATATGACTAAACCTGCAGCTCTAGTAAAGTTAGTTTTTTAAGGCTAATATAAGAGCTAGAAGGATTTCTATCTCAATTGTGGATTAGAAGTTATAAACCTAATGCAATAAGGACTTCTTAAGAGTTTCTTGATGGGCAAGACTCTTAGGTACATGCATATTGTTGGCACTAAAACTGAACAGATAGAGATGAGTGCAACTTACAAGTGATGAGGACGATCAAGCAGATCGATTGAGTGATAGATGCAGATTCTTCTTGTCCTTGGATGCAGATCCTGAATAAAAGAGAGTTGAGACTCGTGAGGTCTATGGAACCGGTGTGGAACAAGCCTAAGACCCTCCGACGCCAAAGTAAGTTTGTTTCTAAGAGCTCTTGCTGTTGACCATATAAAAGTATAAAAGTCAAGCTGAAAAGTCTTACCCCTGTATTGTAGTGGAGGGACCTATTTATAGAGGGCATTTCGTATGCTCTTAGTACTTAATTTCGATGTGGGACTCGTGGGAGGGCCCTATGAGGTTGATACGAGTCCTTAGATATTTCAGGCGAGTGCTTCGAGGTTGATTCTGCAGAATCGGTAAGGGATACCGATTGTAGGCTGTGTTGGGCCTGTAGCGATCTTTTGTTGCTTTGAGACAATATCATCGGTAGCCGATGCCGATTGTTCGGAGCCTTTGGGCATTTGGGGAGTTTAAGCGATCCACGTG